>JAAAKG020186683.1:5439-25208 GCA_010014905.2 Druon quercuslanigerum | reverse complement strand
TAACATTTTCTCATAGATTGCTTATTTTTCGAGATATTTGAAAGATTCAAGTTAAAATATTACCCGATATATATATATATATAAATTGGTTTCCCCACACCATCCCCTGGGGGTGGGGCTGAGGGCAAGTTCGAAATCTTAAATGGGAAACCCTATTTTTTATCGTATGTTAGGATTCTTTGGATAATAATGCATATGATTTATCTTAAAACATTTTTCTCGTTTCGCGATAGATAACGCTGTAATCGACGAAATTTAATTTTTCTTCATGTTACTGTTACTGATAATGCACGCTTACGATTCTGTAATACATTAATAATAAAAAATACATAATTTTCATTGTGACATGACTGACCACGGAAAAAAAGAATTTTTCAAACCTCAACAGAATCTTTGAACGAGTGCAATAAAAACTCGTACATCGTAAGCGTGAATCGTAAGCGTGCATTCTCAGTAACAGTAAAATGAAGAAAAATGGAATTTCGCCGATTGCGGCGCCATCTATCGCGAAACAAGAAAAATGTTTTAGACAAATCATACGCATTTTTATCCAAAGAATCCGAATATGCAATAAAAAATAGGGGTTCCCATTTAGGATTTCAAACTTTTCCCACCCCCACCTCCAGGGGGCGGTGTGGGGGATCCGACTTTTAAATTAGTGTACGTACTCCTCAGAGTGATTAAATTTTTATTTACAACACTTTTTCATAAAGTGTCTATTTTTCGAGATATTTGAACGTTTCAAGTTAAAAACATCACCCAT
The DNA here is from genome assembly GCA_010014905.2 of Druon quercuslanigerum. Taxonomy (NCBI): domain Eukaryota; kingdom Metazoa; phylum Arthropoda; class Insecta; order Hymenoptera; family Cynipidae; genus Druon; species Druon quercuslanigerum. The sequence continues at coordinate 24,445 of JAAAKG020186683.1, read as the reverse complement.
AATAAAATTCAAGAATTTATTTCAAGCTTTAAATTCTTAAACATTACCAGCATTTTCGATGGATTTTTTAGACAATTATGATCAAATTCTCGTATAAAATTTTCAATATTTGCTTATATTTGTTAAATAAAATATTTAAACATAAGGACCATTTTTAATATGATCATAGAAGTCATACGCGATTTCTTTAACAGATTAGCAATTGTAAAAGAAATGAGTGGACTAGGCGCCAATTTTTCCCATTCTTTTTACTCTCTTAATTTTTACTTAGTTTCCTCCTTTTCGTTTGTATCTCCACATATCTTACAAGTGTGAACAATTATTTTTTTTTGCAATGTGAGTCATATATTTTAATTAATAATTTAGAAGAGGGGACACTCTTCATTTAAATCCTTCCAAATGAATAATTTAAAATTAAAAACATTTGGAAAATGCTTAAAATTAAATCTTTCAATGGTAGCAATTTCAAATCTCCAAATTGTATTATTTAGCGTAATATAGATCAACTAAAGAAAGATGCAATGTTACTTGTTTCATGTTTCCAAAAAAAGGTAGACACGGTGCGTCCCAAAAAAGCGCCGTTTTATACTCAGAAAGAGATAAATAACTCTTTAATTTATAAAAACAGCAAAAAATCAATTTCAATCTATTAGTGAGTTCTCTTGAATCAGGAAAGGAGCTCTTATAAAGAAAATACCATCGCGTCTCAAAAAATATTGGATCCAATATAGAAAAAGCTGCATACGTTTTTTATTTTATAATATAAAAATACAAATGAGTATTTGTTACCAAATTTCTCCTCGCTAAAGACCCCTGATATAGACTACCAACGTATCTTGCATAGACGTGATCCGTCTAAAAGTATTTATAATTTTTAACTTGTTCGAATTTCGAAATATCATTAAAACGGTGTAATTTGCGCTCGAAAAAGAGCCGTTTTCATCACACAGTCCTAGATTATGCTGGTCCTTTCAAAGTGAGACAAGGTAAAGGGCATGGTTATCAGTCATAAAAATATTATGTTGCATTTTCTTATGTATCGCGGTCAGAGAAATACCTTTAGAATTAGTGATTACATGTTTTTTAGATAGCTGAAACCGAATCTGAAATCTGTTTTGTTCCATCAAGTTAGCATTTTTTCTAACCTCAAAAAACATCTCAAAACTATTTAACCCAACAATATCAACCTTTACATCCCTTTCCTCTCTAATACCTTAACTTAACTTACCCTATACCTTCATAACTTAAAAACATTAAGATCTATAACCTATACACCTAAAAGCCATAACATCAAAATTAATAACCTCAAAACTCATAAATCTGAAGTTGCAATAAAGTACAAACCCAAAATACAGCAAAACAAACAAAAATACTTGCACGAAAATTTCAAACCTCAACCCTGGAGAGTTTAAGCTTTATAATTCCATACGTTCATCAGCTACATCACCCTAAAGTCTCACAGTCCTATAACCCCAAAAACTTATAACCCCAGTAATCCAAAACCTTATAATCCTATAAACCGAAAACCCAAAACCCCATAACCCTACAACTCTTAAGTGCAAAAAAAAATACTTTGAGGTGCACAGTTAAAACTCAACGACACCATATCTCTATAACCCCATCACCTTTAAACTAGTAACCCTATAACAGCATAACCCTATAACCTTAAAGCGCAACAGTAAATGTACTTGCACGTAAGATTTGAGTTCTGAGTCTGCCAGTTTTGCCGCTTGTTGGCAAACCAGCGAAGTCCCTGGATCTTGACGCTCATGCCGTCGTGGTCAGTGCTGCCAGATATACCGATTTGTCGGTATTTATGCAAATATTTCAATCAGCAGATACAAAAATACGGAAAAACTTACAAAAATAGTATTTTTGGTTAAATAAAAATTCTTTCGGAATTTTCTTCGTCTTAATCTATAAATATAGAAAAAATTGAATTGAAACCAAAAAAGTTGACAGAAGTATATTGTTACCCTATGCTAAAATTCATGAATTATTATATGTATAAGTAATTTCAGAAAATCAGCATTGACATTAACGTGGATCAAAAGGAACAACCAAAAATCACAACAATATCTTGAACCACGCTGAAGAACGTCCCGACTGATCGCACTGTAGTGTCAGACATTTATTTTTCTTCAGCGTGGCAGACTACATTCACACCTCGTCGCGAGGCATTTATTTTGCTGATATTCACGCTTCTTTTCTGTATGTCGGAACACTCTTTTTCGCGCTTTCCGTCTCTACCAACGATAGAAATATAATGAATGATATATTCAATTAGAATATTCTAATTTTTCTCGCTTTCATGACCAGCGTACTAATACAAAGATTAGATCTCAACGGTGGATAACTTGGCCTTTGAAGAGTATAATGTTACAAGAAAAACATCATGCCAGACTCTTTCTTCGTTATTTGTGGAGAATATGTTATGAGTCAACTTAGAAGAATATTCACAGATGTACTGAAAATGGATACCAGGACTTTTTTGGTTTTGAAACTAGTGAAATGATCAATCATTGGACCCCAAAAGCGATATAATTTAGATGCTCCTTGCAATTTAATAAACAAAAGAAACGGACATATGCTTCTCCAATGATCCAGCGGGAACCAACAAATGATGAGAAGGATTGCTATATTTGTTTAACGAAAGTTTTTGGGCCCAGCTGAAAAACAACATCTTCGATTTCTTAAGCAACTGTTCAATTTGTGAGTTTTCCTACCATTCTGAAGCTGAAGAGAGTAACAGAAGGATTACTGCTAGCGACAAATATAAAAGTGAATTGGAAATGTAGGACATCGAAGCTGATGACGTCGCTGAGACGAAACTAATAAAATTCCCAATGGGTTCACTCAAGAAGAGCTTCATGACTTGTTCCGAGATGCTGGACTTTCAAGAGAAATTTCTGAACTATGGTCATCAAGATTAAAAGAGAAAAATTGCCTACCTCCGCTACCTGTTGGTCATTCGGTTATGTTAAATGAAGAGTAACACAACCTTTGCTCCGTACTTGAAAAATTATATTACGCTAAACACAAGTGTAAAATATGTGGAGATTTAAAAAAAATGACAATTTTATTAGGTCGACAAAGTGTTTTCACTAAACATCCATGTTTTTTCTCTGAATGGGACAGCCGAGCTCGTGTCGAACATTATATGAAAAAGGATTGGCCAAATAGACTCAAGTAAATCAATCACCCTGAATCGTGAGAGGCGATGGGATTCACGTAAATGAAGCACCATAAAGGATGCAGGAGCCTGCTACCTCCACGTCGTTGTTTCTGGGTATTGCTAAATGTAGGTTATTACGATACAGGAAATCTTGAGCTTATTGAGTATTTGAATTTTAGTTTTGGAGACCCAAAGTTTATAAGGAATAAGATTAAATAAAACACTTTGAGAAAAATGATTACGATGCAGAAAACCTTGACCTTATCAAGTATTTGAATTTTCGTTTTGCAGACCAAGGTTTATGAGAAATGAATAAAAATATTTGGTTCAAACTTTCTGTAAACCAAGAATGAAGTCGCGAGTATAAGTTTTGATGTTGTTAGCCTTGATGTTTTAAGCCTTTTTTTGTTACGTCTATACGGCTATGTGGTTTTGGCGTTATAGGATTATGGACTTTTGTGTTTGTGGAGTTTTGAGGTATTAGGTTGTATTGAGTTATGGGGATGTGGCGTTATGAAATTGAATTCTACATGATTCGGAGTTATATTGAGACGTGCAATTTTCTTAGGATAGACTTCAGGGTTATGGAGCTTATGGCTTTTGAGGTTACAAAGTGGTGGACTGTTCTAGATTAAGGTTTTAAATATGCGTGTATGCTTTTTTTGTTTTTGCTGCATTGTGGGTTTGAGGTTCATTGGGATTTGAGTTTTATTATTTTTGAGCTTGTACATTTGGAGGTAATGGCAGAACAGGTTTCAGATTCGGTTTCAGCGACCTAAAAACATATAATCCACTGGTCTGGTTCAAGTAACCCTTCACACATTTTTTGTGTATAATAAAACGAATTTCCATATTCAACATTATTCAACATGATACTCAAATGCAGTGATCCGAAACCCTGCAAAAATATGGTAGGGTTACATTATTTATGAACAAAAAGGGCTATTTTGGCTATTTTTGGGTGTTTTTTGAGGTTAAAAAAATTCTGAACTGATCGGGCCAAATGGCCACCAGGTTCTGATTCAGCGACCTCAAAACATAAAACCAACATGGTTTGGTCAAAAGTTTAGACAACTTATTTTTTTGTGTGCCTATTTAATATATTAAAAGCACACACATGCTTTCATTTCATTTTACGTATAAATTCTCTGGCTTGCACTTCAGGATTCTCTTTCTGAGAGTCCTGGGCGAATTAAATACCGTTAAAAAGGCGTAAAAATATATGCATTCACATGCATGTAGAGACAATTTATTTATGCTTTCTCGATTAAAATTTATCAATCCGTGAGTAAGAAAACGCTTACACGCAAATTACTGAGAACGGCGATAACAGCGATGCGGAATGTGAAAACAGCGATGTAGAAATTAATAGTGACTACATTAATAAAGATGATTTATAGAATAAATAGAAGTCGAATACAGGTCTATCAAGCAATTATAATTTATGTGTACGTGTGATATACTGGCTATTTTATACTACCAGTGTTGTTTCAGTTGCGTTCTGCTTATCTATCTTCTTACGTACAATCTTCTTCAAAGTTTAAATGTTCGGGCATTTCAATCAAATGCTTTAAGATTTTAATACCAGCTCTAAAATTCTAAAATGTAACAATTTTCAGTCATATCGGTTTTGTTTTACAATTTTTGTCCACCACATTGAGACCAATTTTTTTAATTTTGATATTTTTACTTTATATTCGAAATCCGCGAATCCAAAAACTCGCCAGTGGTAACGTTTAGTCATATCGGGTTGATTTAGGGATTTTTATCTACCATATTGGTTTTCGCACTTTTAATTCGTTCATTTTGACCTCAGATTCGAAATCAACGATCCCCAAAAACCCCAGAGGAGTAATTATTAGACATTTTGGACTCGCATTTTGAATTTTAACATTTTGACTTCGGATTCGAAATTAGCGGCCCCCAAAACCTTTAAATATGATGAATGGTAAAATTGTATTGCGTGGAAATTATTTAGACCTTAAATGTTTCGAATATCATTTACAATTGTCTTTTCTCGGAACTCTGAAGTCCTAGAGTAATTTTAAGGCCAGATTTGGAATCGGCATGAAAATCTATTTAAAAAAATATTTAGCACGTAAAGGTTAATCTCTAAGCGCTTATGGTGATCGATACTATAAATTTTAATAAAAAACTGTCAACCGCATCGAAGAACTGGATATATAATATTTTTCAGGAGTGGAAGGGGGGTGGGGGGTCGACAGCTGCTTGGGTTTCAATGACGTTCGGTGGCCTCCCCACTCCCCAAGAAATATTTTATATCCCGTTCTAGGATGCGGCGGTTCAATTGTTGATTGCTACTGTTCCAATTGTATTTTCTGAAGCTTATTTTATTGTATTTGTCTAAAGATAATAGTTTATTGCAATAAAAGTCCTAAATTGCACTTAACAGTTACAGTTGCCACACATGGAGAACATAAAATATTCATCGACAGAAATGTATAACCATGCTGTAATTAAATTCATCAGTGCTATTGCATCTATCCCATTAGCTATTCAATGTAAAATCGACAACATGTTGTTCCAGTGTGAAACATCTGAAAACACTGATCAGTTAAATCAAGATAAAGATTTAAACTAAAAACGAAATGCTTAGATCAAGGTAAGAAAAAACTTCCAAATAGCAAAGGTAATGGGGGAAGGGGCTGAAAGAAATTTTAAATACTACAGTATATTGACGTGACCGTGTCCGTAAAATGTATTAACGGAGTATACATTAAGACTGTGCATATTTATAACAAGCGAATCGTACTGAAAATAATTTTATAAAATGTAACGTACATATTAGGTCTGACTGCACAGAAAATCGCCGATCCTCGAAAGTACACCAAAACCGAGGTTCAATTGAGTTGCAACAAATTTGAGCAACACAGATTCATGATGAGAATGTAGGAGAAATTCATCATTTTGAGACTGTTTTTTCTCATATAGAGCAACCTGAAGTGTTGCCTTCAAACTGTCAGTCACCTGTCAAGATGATTTTATCCGGCGTTATTTGGGTGAAATAGATGTTGATAAGCAGGTAAGTTATAAAAATAATGACCTTACTTTTAATTTTATCCTATTTACCAGTGAGTCTTAGTATTATAAAATAAAAATTGTACTTAGCGTAGTATATTTTTCAAATATTAGGTTCGTAAAACCCGACATGACATTCAAACCGAAGTGAAGTTAGCTGGTGGTTAAAGTAAAAATAACTAATCGTATATGTAGACGCTCATGACTTTTTCTATATATCCCGGCTTTAGTTTAAATGTCGACGGTCATGACTAACCTAAGATTTTGAAGTTGCATTTGAAAGTTATAATTTTATTCTGACTAGTATGCACTGTTAAATGGTAGAAAGTTGATAATTAGGTAATATTATTTTAATTAGTTAGCTTATTACAATTATTTAGTCTAATATCGCAAAGAGAATCATTGCTTTGACAGGTGTTCAGGTGGGTGACAGCGTGGTTCACCACTTCACAACTCATCAAATGAGCCAAAATGCAGTCTCAAAATGATCATTTCCCCTAGATGCCCAGATGTGGAACTAAAAATCCTCCTTGTGAGACCAATAAAATTTTAGATGCGACAAATTTTACGCCAGCGTTTTTCTGTGTGTTCGAAAAACTATCATTCTCTAGGCGCATTTCCATTGCATTTGAGAAAATTATCAGATTTTAAAGATTTTCATTAGTTGTCCCTATTGCTTTCATCACATTTCTTGTACATTTTATTTTATTTCAGATGGCTGAATTCCCAACAATTTGTATTTGTGAACTAAGAGCATCATTTAGTGCTTTCTTTAGCCAAAGATGTATGTAAACCTAGTGTCCTTTCACATTGTATCCCCCAAGCTCAAAGGTTCTATACCTTACTACAGTTGTTTCTGTTACTACCTTTTGGATAAAAATCAAGTTCACTCGGCTTCGCGCATAGCAAATGCGTATAATAAAATTTCGAGACGTTGAGACTAAAACTATAGTATTGAATATGTAAAAATATATAATTTTATGATTAAAACTATTTCTGTTACTACTGTTTTTGCTGTTACTACTCATGTTGCTGTTCCTACCTATGTAGGAAAGTAGAATAATTATTTATGAAATTCCTTGTGTCTTGTTGAATATGAACCCGCACGGAAAAACTTTGAGATAATTTGGGACTGACCGGGACCAAGGGGACCTTCATTGCGCGTTATCTTCATTTAAGAGGAAGAGCGATTAAAGAGGCGTTCCAACACAGGAACTTCATAGGCTTAATAACAATTTGAATTTTTTAATATAGGAATAATACTGCGGTAGCCACCACAAGGTCCCATAGGGAGCAACTCTCATTTAAAACTCACACCGGCCCCCAGTAGAACGGCGGTAAATCACATCTATGGCCACGTCTCATGATCGTGGGATGAGTGGCCACAAGGTATGAAAAAATTACAACGACATGCCGGCGAAACCCTCGAGTGCCTTGAGGATACGCAGTGACCCAAGAGTGACAGCTTTCTTATTCTATCTTGCAAGGAAAGTTAGTTTAACAGAGTATTTTGGGTACAGTCGTTGCAGCCCTTTTTGAAGGTCTTGATACCTCTCCTTCTTTTTCTCTTTTTAGACAATAGAAGTCGGAGCGTTCAGCAGGTCAAGGTCACAGGCAACACCGTAAGAGCGACAAATATGGTAAAAATGCACGCTTAGGGCCGCATAGTGTATAATTAGCGTATGCGTGACATTATCTGCACCTATAGCTGGGAACTTCTCAGCATAAAATGCGGTCACGGTACATTAGGATGGAAATGACACCGTCCTGGCATGCAAAAATGAAACCCCTTTAACCTGAATTAAGTCCTGATAATCTGAATAAAGAAAAAGTTCGCTCCTTTGACAAGGACTGATTTTCTACATTTCTGTGAAAGTTTCCGTGTATTTTATTTTCAAGTAGCTGTTGGAGGAGTTTTGCAACCATTAATTCTTACAGTTCGGCCTTCAAAAGTGAGGTATCAAAATTAAGTAATGTACTTTCCTCATTTCGTGTTTTCAGAACATTTTTAGGAGATCATATCTGCCATTTTCGACGATTAAGCTGTACGGAGTACAATTTTGTTGTGAAAAATATTGGAGATTTAGGAGCCCGCATGAAATATATTATCGCGCAACGGACGAATTGATATGCAAGCTCTTATGCATATGCATGATCTTATGCGTGACGATATCAAGAGCCGTAAGATCGTTCTTACTTTTTAAAACCATCAAATATGTAGAGTATTGCCGTGATGGCGAGCATCTTAGTCGTCGATCCCTTGCTAAGTCTTAAATGCGGCTTTGAGGCACGTTCCGGTATGTATAAGTATCTTCTGTGTAAAGGCGCCTAACAACACTTATATCCACAAGCTCAGGGTCCACGGGAACGTCAGTAATCTTTCTTTGCTTTTGATTAATCTTAGCGCACTTGTTTAATTTAAAGTCCATACGAATCTCTACTGGGGAATATTTGACGATATTTGCAGCAAGTTAAGGTTTGTTTGCACCAGAAGCATAGATCGTCAGGTCAACCATATAAAATGCATCAGCCACCTAATACATCTAACGTCGTCAAGGTCAAGAGGGACTTCTAAATATATAATGTCTTCATAACCACATTGTTCTGAGTACAGCTTACATCGTTGCCAATGGCAGAGGTGTTTGAAAACTTTTTACCTGAAAAGCCGAAGTAAAGAAAGCAGAGGTGAAAGGATTCCGCCAAAAGCTAGTCGAAAAAAAATGCAGGGAAACGTACACTTAAACGTAGAAGATTAGTCGTGGTCTAAGGAGAAAACTTTTCTTTTCCTCAGATCATAAGGGTTTAATTCAGGTACAGAGGATTTAATTTTCGTATGCCAGGATGGTGTCAGGGGTTGTACGAAAGTCACCCCGAACCGTAACCAGACAAAGGTTAAGAGAGGAATCTGTTTAACTCTGGTAGAAGCTGGTAAGCAATTACTAAGCTTCGGGAAAGCAAAGGCGTAGTGGCTCCTTTGCCTGTTCCGTTGGCCGCGGAATGGGTGAGAAGGCACTAGAAGAATCAACCTTCACGTGGACCCCGCTGATAACACTTCCGTGCCCTCTTTTGTGCACGTAAGTGGCTGAGATTCTTCCCTTTTTAGGCGCCCGGACCTTCTTGGTTCGATCAAGTTTCATATTGAGGGCGTTAATACGCGTAGCCTTATGAAGCGGCGAACAATTTTTCCACACAGTAATATTTCTCGTATTAATATTTTGTATAGAAATATTTTAAAATTCAAAACCAATTAAGTGAATTTTAGAAATTGTAATATAAAGTCAAAACACAAGAAGATAGAATACAAGAAGATACAGATCGCGTCATGCACACGCTGAGTACCTAGTACATATATTAGGGTGTCCTACTAACGCGGAGCGACGTATCTCTACACAGATAATGCGACCCTGAGAGTGTCTTTATCATATTTGTCGCTTTTAAGATGTTGGTCGCGACCTTGCTCTGTAGAACGTTCCGGGAGAGATAAGTTCTATTGTCCAAAACGAGAAATGCCAAATTTTCTGGATGTCATTCCCTATGTCCACCCACATGACGGTCTTAAGGCGCACCCATAGGTGTAATTTACCGATATGTAACCCGCGGTTGCGTACCAATCTTACGAAGCACAGTGAGTGAGATAAGGATTCGCTATAAACGCTCAAGTGCCATCCAATAACTCTACAGCGTCAACGATATGCTAGCGTGCTAAAGCAGATTAGACTTAATATATATGTATACTGTAATGAAGTTTTCGAGACAAAATCTGGAAAATAAGAAAACTTCCCCGGATCTCATAGAAGCTAAAACCATAGATTTTTATACAAAAGGATTGTTTGAAATAAGAGAGGAAACCGACCTAGCTTACTTTCGCGGTTAAAAAAGTATGAACTAAGCAGATTTCTGAAGGTTTGGTGTCAACAGGGAAGATGGCAGGAGGAGATCCAGGGCTACTTACAGAAGGTGATGACGAACGCGAACGCTCATAATCCACTTCATTCAGTCAAAATTAGGAAGGAAACCCACACTAAACATCGACACATGGACGAATTGACAGTTCATAAACATCGAGCAGATGGCAACGTAAATCAGCCATCTGCCAACCACCATAGGTAAAAGCGATCGTCGGAGACCCCTCGTGGCTCACCGCGTGGAGGAATGTTCGGCTCAAGATCCGTCCACAGTAAAGTTGAGGCGAGCGTCTTCCTCCAGCAAGCCAGGCATTACCACATTTCGAGCGACGTTGGATGGCGTCAGATCATAGCGCGGGTATCTCCGTCTGCTATTTTGTGTAACGCGCGGTTTCCTTCTCGGATATGAAACAGTGAGCTGGTTATCCTGCCAGCTCACACCCAGACATCTCCATAGAAACTTGGATAGGGTTAATCCTATCTGGCGCCTTCAATAAAAGTCAACGAGCTTCGAGGGTTGTTCGTGGGTCAAAAGGGTGTGACCCACGAACTCTGTTTACTCCGGTGTCGGTGTCATAAAAGGCAGGTAAGTTGAAGCCATCTTATAGCCCGGTTTCCTCCCTAAATCATCCTCTACTCAAATGCGAGATACTAAAATCTGTCAAAACGGTGGGAGAAGAATTTGGGAAATTTAATGTAGAAGAATGTGAAAAGTCAGGGTCAGTCTCTCGCTAGTGCTTGACGTTCATCGAAAATATATTGCAGAGCTTCTTTTGTGATCTGTCAACCACGATTAATTACACTTTTTCCTTCCATGCGTCTGCTGTAAGGTTATAAACTACATAACTACCTTACGTATTTTAAATATTTTATGAATAGTTGGGTTATTTTGCGACAAAGTGTGAATTTTCACTTACGTTTTGATAAATAATAAAAATTGGTAAAATGTTAATTAACGTACTCAGATTATTTATTATAACTCTAGTAATGCTTTTCCAAAGTATAAATATAAGAAGCGTTACTATTGATAAGTTTTTTAGGGTAATTGATTTTTGGAGACCACGGAGTTTGCACGTATTGCAGGGGGCTTACAATTTCTGAAGCTTTCTAAGTTAAGTAATCGAAAAAGATTTTTTTTCGATTTTCTGTTAATTATTTAATTCTGTAAATTCTGTAAATTCTGTTAATTCTGTAAATTATTGTATTATTGCAGGACGTTATTGTAGGTGCAAACTTATACCAGGGGTGTTAGTTGAAGTTTGCCGGTTTTTTCAATAAAGAAAACACTTAATCCTCAAGGGGAGCTTAAAAATTTTTTATTCAAAGTTTTTGCCATCTATTTTGCCCATCTTTCAGTCAAATCATGGATACCATTCCAAAAAAACTTTTTGTCTTTTGAGGTAAACCATTCGACGAGCCATTTTTCGACTTCTTCAAAATTGGCGAAGCGCTGCTCTGCGAGTGAGTGTCCCATCGACGCGAAAAGTTGATAGTCAGACGGAGCGAGGTCTGGAGAGTACGGCGGGTGCGATAATATTTCCCAATTCAGTGATTTTAATGTGTTCTTCACCACTTTAGCGGTAGGAGACGGTGCGTTGTCATGTTGTAGGATAACTTTGCCATGTCTTCGGGCCCATTCCGGCCATAGATGCCAAATCATAGAAATGTATACATATCTCTAGCGACATCTACGAGTAAAACCGGCAAACTTCAACTAACATCCTTGGTAGATCACCATACTACGCGGTTACCGAAATATCGGCTGTGAGATGTCGAAACAAAATATGCACTATTTTCTGCAAAAATGACTTTCCCACGTTCTCCGGTCTTGTTCACCATGAATAATACTGACACACAGTAATATTTCTCGTATTAATATTTTGTATGCAAATATTTTAAAATTCAAAACCAATTAAGTGAATTTTAGAAATTGTAATATGAAGTCAAAACACAAGAAGTGTACTTTTTTGCGTTTGTCACTAAACTTTAGAAGGTTTGCAACTAACGAATTCAATATAAAATTTGAGAAGCATGACGATAGTGCTAATTATAAATTTGTTGAGTGTGTCTTCCGTGTAAGTATTTTTTAATTTGTTAAAAAACCTCGTGTCTTTCTCGTCCGAGTGAGGAGAATGTATAGTATAAATATCAGGATAATAATATTATTAGATATTCGGCTTTTTGATCAGCGTAGTAAATATATTGCAGGTGTTGATTTTTTATCTACTGATTTGTGCGTTTCTTTAAAAACAAGCTTTCGCTCTGCGACGTGGAACCTCTTCAGCTTACATTATTTCCTCCTTACTTATCTGATGAATATAGAACGGAGTTTTTTTATATAAGTATATCATTTTTACAGATAAATGCTAGATATTAACACATTCCATCACAAATACCAACATACCAACACATTCTATAATTCACTGGAAGTTTATAACGCCCTTTTATTGAAGGCGAAGATATCGCTAACAAAAAAAAAGATCTGATATTGAATTCGAGATCGTGAAGTAAAAGAATACAAGGTTATGGCTGTATGCATGTCAATATTATTTTAGAAGAAAATTATATATTAGGAAAATAAATCGATTGTTTTTAAATCTCCTTATCTGCATTTTATATTATGAAATTTATAAACACAAAACACAAATACTCTTCACATTTATTATAACATCAGTACTTCTTTAAATGTTGGCTATGTGAGGAATCTTGGAAGCTTACTGCAAATTGTTGTGGAGATGGTCTATTTTTGGAATGTTACAACACATTATCACGCGAATCAGTCTATATATAACGGACACTGAGCAGACGTTGGAAAAACTTTTTTCTAGAAAATAAAGCAAGATCTGTACTTTCTCTACATGGCCTTTTTGCGCCAAAAAATGTGTGCGTAAAATAATTGAAGATTTTTTTTTTTTCGTTTTAATTTGAAATTCTTAGCTCCGAGAGTAGTTCCAGGACAATCCGCCTAGAGGTCACTCCCGGCAGTGAACACGCGAATAAGAAACAATGCCATATGAAATTTGAATTATAAATTAAACCAAATTACGTCTGTAAATGCCAAACCGTGGAATAAACTAAGCAAATTTACTTAATATATATCAGAGCCATGTGTGAATATTTTAAGATGCTAATCATTTAAACTTTATTGCTATTCGAAGAAACTAGAGTGTTTCCTAATCTTACCAACTCATGAATACAAAGTAGAGCAGGTTTAAATAAATTTTGACTTTAAACAACTTAAAATTTCATTTATTTAGGAAAAAATACTTCACATTATTTTGCAAACTAAATTCTTAACTTAGCTTAAAAAATTAGACTTTCAACTGTAATATTAATTTCTTTTAGACAAATAGAATTAATATACCTTTGGCACCGTCCCCTTATTTAACTCAAGTAAAAACAACAAACATATGATAAATGAAGAAAATATCAAAAGGTAACTAACTCTCAGATTCTAAAATCAAAAAACAAACGACATCTTTGAGACGACAATGTACCGGAATCGGAACTTATCTTTAATTGAAAAGTGGTTTTCTATAGATAAGGGCTTCTTAATCGTGAATGTCAATATAGAAAATCATATAATAACTCAGTTACCATCTATTTAAGAAAGATTATTACAATTGGTGTAACACAGATCGATCAACCCTAAATAAATTTTTCGACGTCCACGATAATGATGTTGACTCCGAGATAGGGTTTATCATTAGAAAAAATAAAAAATCGGAACGAAATAGCAATAGGAAATTTAATTACAAACTAGCTCAAAACAAATCATGGAGCATCGCGTAGCCTCAGTGTTATATCGGGCAATATAATTCACAATTTTGTGATTTATCTTTAACTAAAATATTACCATAAAACGTGCTTTGTGAGTTGCAAATTGCAACATCAAACTACGTAATTATACAAATAAAATATAGTGGAAACAAGATTTCACAACGGCTATTATAAAAATTTATTGATCATACAAATCTTCATTAAATGTCAATTTCAAAAAGAACTTGACTTCTGTTTTTCAATTGGGATAATTATTGTTATGCTCGTCATGCGCGCTGATATATAATTTTTCTATGACGCAAAATCCAGACAACTGCTTGACATTTGTGACTTTGCAATGAATTTTCAGATTAAATGTAAAGTCGCACATCATCTACTAAAGTTCGTTAGGGTATGCATGAAGGATTATAAAGTAGAATTCTCGACTTGGTTGAGTAAACGTCTTAAATTTTAGTTCACCAAATCTATTTGAATCCTCTTCCTCCTTCTTTCTCTTCTTTTCCTTCTATTTGTTGCAACTAGAGAAAAGATTAGAAATAAAAGGGAATAGAGCAACGCGTCCAGAATTGAAGAGTTTTATTTGTAATTCAAGAATCTCAAAATTTAATGATTTTAGATTAACTTTTAAAAAATGGCCATTCAAAAACGTTAAAAATAGAATATGTTCTGATTAAATTTGTACAAAATGATAATTTGAAATTCAGAGGAATACAAATTGTATTATTCTTAATTAAGATTTTAATCACAAAATTAAGTAAAAATGTACAAGTGATAAAAGGACCACGTTTATTATTGTTGAGGATAAGCGAAGTATACAAGCATGAAACTATTGATGGTCAGTTTTTCTGCTGTAGTAACTAGCATGTACGCGTAGCGCTCAGGTCGGTGAGGACTCTTAGTCTCATTCAACTTGTTTATAAATGAGTCACCTTTTCTCGTTATTTCAAATATATATAATTTTGCTTAAACTTCGATCGTCAATTAAACAGTTCGAGTTTTTTCTTAGTGCGCGTCTGGTCGCGTAGCAGCTATATCGGTCGCGGGGTATCACTGTTCTATAATAGTACAATGGCGGTCGCATTTAAAGTTAAACCTGTAACTGCAGTTAATTACAGATCCTGCAAGGCTCAGGTCAAAGGATAACTCATGAAAAATGAGTTATGGGGCCACGTCATTGGAGGAGAAGTGACACAACCGACGCACAGTGGCAAAAAAGTACTTTTTTGGTTCAAAATACGAATCCGGCTAAACCTGTGAACCAAATTGCATGTTTTTTTAAAAAAAGCTGATAAACTTTCAGATAAAGTTGCCGAACCTGATTTTTAATTTATTTAAAATTTTTTTTATAAATAAATAAATATGACGAAAAAAAATTCAATTTTTTCTATTTGACGTCCCATTTCTCGTCAATAACAGGAAACTTGTTGTAATCGCCGACGTTTCAATATTTTAATGATAACCATTTTTTCAAGACTATTCTTGTTAATATTATAAACAAATGCATTATTAGGGCATTTGTCCACGTAAAAACTCGATTTTTTCAAAGTCAGTTCATTTAATTTCAGAAAAAAGTTCTTTTTTCATTCAGTACTTACAGTTGGCCAACACAAGAAGGTTTGAATACAAGGAATGATTGAACAATACATTTAATATTTGCAATAAATAAATTATATAACATATGGAAAGTCGGGACAGTCACGAGTGTGAAGAAAGTTCTTCTTTCAGTGCCAGCATATGACTTCAGGCTTCCATTTTATGTCTTGAACAAGTTTTGATCTACAGAATCTAGCAGAGTTATTTAATAGGACCTATTTAATCGTAGAAAATGATATCAGTTTACGATTGTTGAAAGATGAATAGTTTACAACAAGAATAATCATAAAGATTCGGTTCAGTGAGGTGAGATAATGTCTTGGGGAAGCTACGTACCACAATGTATGCGAATAGCTCATCAACTCTGGGAGAGAAATTTTCTTCGGACTCGTGAGTGCCCCGATTTTTCACATGTTATAGAATTCATTAAAAAAATTGTGAAGCCTATTGTTTAATCATTCCTTGTATTCAAACTCTCTAATGTTGACCAACTGGAAGTATTGAATGAAAAAAAGAACTTTTTTCTGAAATTAAAAGGACTGTCTTTGAAAAACAACGAGTTATTACGTCGACAAATGCCCGAATAATTCATTTTTTAATTAAATTTAAAAAAAAAAACATGAAATTAATCAACTAAATATGAATCTTACTGACATTTTAAACAAATAATTTGTTTATACTTTTGTTTTGTTTATTGTATCATGATGGAATGTCTTTATATAATATAAATATATGAAACGTCGGCGATTACAACAATTTCCTATTATTGTCCAGCATCGGGAACGTCAATTAGAAAGGAATTTCATTTTTTTAGTCATATATTTATTTATAAAATAATTAAAAAACTAAAATAAAAATCGGACTCAAAAACATTCTTTAAAATTTTATCAGCATTAAAAAAACATCCAAATCGGTCCATAGGTTTAGCCGGAATCGTATTTTGAACTAAAAAATGTACTTTTTCTCCACTGTGGGACTGCTGGAGCAGATGCAATAGCAATATGGGTCAAAATTGACCGAAAGGCGATATTTGGATACGTCCAACGAAATTTGGGATATGATCAAGGAGACGTACTTGTCGGGAGGTCCGGCGCGGAAAACATTACTACTCAAGAGGTTGACTCTCGCACGGATGAAGGAGGAAAAAGATGTAAGGAAAGATATCTCAGAATTTTAAGAGGCAGGCATTAAAAACCTCAATAGAGACTTAAAATGAACTCCCGTCGCTCGAGCAAGTCAAGGTCAAAATTCTAGAGCACAGTGAGGGACACGCCACGCAGACAGGAAGTGGTCATGGTGCTCTATACGTAAGGTGCGAAAATAAGGAGCAACATCGACAACATGGTGGAAAGTCGAGGACTGTGGATGCACGCAGCGAAAAATCAAAAAGTGAAATTAAGTGTTTTAGGTGTCACAGAAAGGGACATATCGCAAAGTTTTGTGATCAGAGAAAAAAAGTGCAAAGTGAAAAAATACTGATGATAGCATCAGTAAAAAGCAATCCACGTTTCTAAGTACTACTTAAGAATTTATGTTCGCATGTGGAAACGAAGTGTTTTGGTGCGTAGGCAGTGGTGTCAACAATCATTTGTGCAATGAAAGAAAAGCCTTTGAGAAATGTGCGCGAGTAAATGCTGAAGTAAATTTAGCTAATAATGACAGTACACGAATTTTGTGAAAGGGAAACACTCCGATCGTAGTGAACACGGGCAAGGGAAAAAAGCAGTTCACATTGAAAGTGTCGCGTACCTGCCAGATTTAAGGACAATTCTACTTTCTGCTGCAGAGGCAACTTATCCTGGACATACGTAAATAGTGCTACAGTAAATTGTAAAAAAGAGAACCTAGACAGATGGAGTGAAAAAATGGGACATCTAAATGAGCGCGATTTAAGGCTGATGGCCACAAAGGGTCTGGTGTACGCTACATTGGCTTTAGGGAAGAAATATTTTGTTACGTTCATCGATGACAAATCTAGGTGGTGTGAGGTATACTTCATCAAAAAAGTCCGAGGTTTTCAGGATGTTTAATAATTTTAAGCAGGAGGCGGAAAATAGACGGGAGAAAGGATAACGGTACTGTAGTCAGAAAACGGTAAGGAGTAGTGGAAGAAGGTGTTTGACGCATTTCTTTGAAAACATGGAATACAACGAAGATTCACAACACCTCATATGTCCTAGCAAAATGGCATCGCTGAAAGAAAAAAATCGAACGTTGGTAGAGAAGACGCGATATATGATGCGTCAAGCCGGCGCGCCCCCTCATCTCTGGACTAAAGCACTGAACGATGCCACTTACATTCGGAATCGAGGTTCGACGAGTGCATTGAATCGCGAGATACCATTCAAGGCGTGGAACGGAAAAACTCCCACAGTTGCATATTTTCAAATTTTTGGAACTAGGGGATCATTCACATATGACGTAAGGCTGTTTTCTTTTTTTTAAATAAAGATGAGAATAAAGTTGCCGTTAAATAAAAAATGACAACGATATAAACGAAAGGAAACATTCTTACGTAATATGTGAACGATCTCTGAGGCCTTCGTGCTAGATAAGACGTAAGGTCTAGGGAAACTCGAGTCAAGATCAGTGCCAGGAATATTCATCGGTTATGCTCAAGAGTCGAAGGCGTACCTGATTTACATGCCACAGTCGCAATCGATAGTGATTTCAAGGGACTTCAATTTCATAAGCGCAACTGGTTTTGCAAAACAATGTTGAGAAATTCTGGAAGAGAGCGAGGAAGAAAATGTCACAGTCGAAAGGACAGAGACACTCCGAGAAGGGCTGAATAAAGACGAGCAGGGAGGCAGAGCAGTGGTAAGGCGACAGGGAAAGACAGAAGCTACTCAGTCGTGGGAGTCACAATGTCACAATGTCACAATGTTCGATGAAACAAGTCACCGGGACTTTAACGAAAGACAAATTGTTATGTAATTAATCACTTTAAAACCCATAAATTTACACGTCCATATCTGATCGCCGGTCACTCGAAAGTGAAAACATGTACGCATAGCGCTTAGGTCGGTCACGACTCTCAGTCTCGTTCACCTTGCACAGCTTGTCAATTAAAATCAGATTCCCATCCCTTCATTATTTATTGTAAGAAAAATATTTTTTCATTCAAGTTGCAGTGATGCTTTTGCATTCTCAAGTCATTCGGACTTTTCAATTAACAATAAAAAAAAGAAAATCACAAATTCAATTTTTTATTTTACATTAAAATCCCCGCCGAGACAGATGCAAAGTTTGTTGACAGTCCATTTTTTAGTATGATCCAGTACGTTTGAGCCATTAGCGCCATCAGCTGCCAGTCGGCTTCCTGCACACTTCACGTCGTTGATACACTATTTTACTTTCACTTTTTAGCAGTTACCGTTTCTTCTCGAAAGTCCAGGGACCCCCCCCCCCCCCCCCCCCCCCCCCCCCGCCCCCCCCCCCCCCGCGCCCCAGAACCGGCTAAAAAAATCAGTTATTTTTTTGTTCCATCCCTCACAAAGACTAGCCAAATAAA
>JAAAKG020186672.1:0-25210 GCA_010014905.2 Druon quercuslanigerum | reverse complement strand
GAGGCGGAAATCGAACCCGCAAGCCGACAGAGTGGGTCCAAAGCCTGCGCTTTAGCCCCCACGACCATCGTCCCACTTCGCATATTTTTTTGTTTTAAATAACAGATTTTCTGGTCAGAAATTGAACTATTAGTTAGAACATTAACTTTTTTCATAAAAGTGCAGTTATTTCATTAAAGATTTAACGAGTTATTATAAAATTCTACATTTTGGCTTAAAATTAAATATTTTGCTGAAAATTTATATTTCCCATTTGAAAATTTAATAAGTTTTGCAGAGAATTTGTATTTTTGTCCTACATATTTAACAATTTAATTATATATCAAAATATTTTTGGGTTGAATTTCATCTATTTTGATGAAAATTGATTTTTGGGTTAAAGTTTTAATTTTTTTAGAACTGAAAATTAAGCTATTCCATGTTTAGACCATTTAAAAGACAGAGCACGAGTTGAAGTGAGAAACCAACTAAAATTAGTTAATTCCAAAATTTTAAGCTTTTTGGCTTCAATTAGAAAAGTAAAAACGAAATTTAAAAATATTATCATTCTTAGTTGAAAATTCAACTATGCGGTTAACAATGCATCTATTTTATTGAAAAAGCAATATATTTCTATTAAAAAACGGGAGAATTTAGAGAGCTTTAAACTGAATTAAAAATCGTACCTACATTAATTTTATTAGAAAAATATCTTCCCCTATTTCGCGCATTTTCGCAAATAATCACCCTATTTTCCATATTTGAAAAACATTTTGTCTGTGAAATCTGAAATTGTCTAAATTTTTAATTGATTTTAATTGAATCAAATTTGTACGATTAAAAAATATTAAAAAGGTCACAACAAGTTTTCTTTTATTAACTCCCAAGCGGAAAAATAATGTATCTTGTGTGCACATCAGAAAAAATATGTATAAATTGGATTTGTTTTGTAAAGAAGATGTCTAATATATGTAAAAATTATATATAATATTTCCCACTATTTATAATTTTTTCGCCTTATGGGAAATGTGTGGAAAATTTTCTCTACTTTTAGTATCGCACCACAGCTAGAAGTTTCAACTTATATTAAACAAACTCGCAGATAAAAATTGCGACTTTTTCAATTTTTCTTTATTTGCATTTATATAAAATATTGCTAGGTTGCGGAGATAATTCAGAATAATTTGCGTTGTAAATTCTATCGGAGGCGTTTTCCGTTTTTAATAATGCCAATTGGCGTCTCGCGAGGTGAGTTAATGAGGTCCAAGTATATTACGAAAGTTCTCTTGAAAGGAAATCGAATATCGATGATAATGAAACGAATCCGGAGCAATGGCTTCTCTTTCGCAAAGACGAAGTTATTGCACCAACGAAAGCGCGTCAATTAGCTTCGCCTTTTCGACAATCGAGCTTATTTCCTCCTTTGAGAGATTGCATTTTTCATCCTCTTGCTTTCGATTGTATTCGAGAAACCACCGACAGATTATTTTAATTATCAGCTTTAATTTGACTTCCATAAGTACACCGCACTCCTTGCAAGCTTTTATAAAGAACAGGCATCGGATTTACATAAAAATAAAAATAAAAATATAAATAGCTGAACCGTTTTTTGATAGTGAACCGTTCCCTTCTATTTTCATAATTAGGAATTAGACTCCAGGTCTCATAGAAAACAGTAAGTTTTTGACGACTGTCCCCTTTCAAGGACCGCATTGCGTGAGTACTCAGTAAAGTATATTGCGCAATATTATGCATTTTAATTGGAAACGGTTCAGTTGGCCCTGACTGCTTACGTTTCGAAGGTACCGATTTAGTAACAAGGCCAGAGTATAAACCAATCAAAATTCCTAGAGATTCTTTTTAAATAAAGTTTAATTGTAAAATTTTAAGGGTTAATAATAATGTTCTGTTTTCGGCCTTCCTAGAAGAGCTGGCCCAAGCGATTTCTTAGGGGAAGGGCGAGAGACGGCTGCGACTCTCACCTCGGAAGGGTCATAGTTTGCGAGTACTCAGTCGAGTATATTGCGCAATATTGTGCATT
Organism: Druon quercuslanigerum; assembly: GCA_010014905.2. Lineage (NCBI taxonomy): Eukaryota > Metazoa > Arthropoda > Insecta > Hymenoptera > Cynipidae > Druon > Druon quercuslanigerum. The sequence continues at coordinate 23,190 of JAAAKG020186672.1, read as the reverse complement.
CCATTATGGTTACAATTTACTGAAAAGGACGCTGTAAACGCAAAGTGAACAAATTTTCTATGATAATTAATATTGTTGAAATCAGTTTGAGATGTAACAGTATCTTTCATCAGAAGTCATATAATATTTTTTAAATTCGACATCTTTTGTTTAAAAGCAACCAAATGCACTCCTAATTATACTCACATCAGAAGCAAAAGTTGCTTTATGTTTTTTATTGAATGTGGAAAAACAAATTTTTAACAATAGTTTGTATATTTTATAACGGTGGTAAATTATGAAGCTAAAATAAAAAATATTTCAAAGCTTCTCATTTATTTTCAATTTTTAAACATTTTTAAGGACAATTTAATTACATTTTTTTTAATCTAATACTTTTTTTCTGTTGATATGCATGTAAAATCAAATGAACTTTTATTTATTAGAATTGGTTAAACTTTCACTGAGACATCTAGCCCTATTTACACAGGGTTATTGTTGGTTTTTTTATTGATGATTCATGATTTAGGTTAAAAATTCATCTCGTTGGTTCATTATTTTGACTACTTTACTAAAAGCGGATATTTTTGTTTGATAAAAAATATAAGTTTTTCAACTAAAAAAACTATTTCATTTTTGGTTAAATTTTGTTGTTTAATCGTAAATTGAACTAGTTCTATAAAAGTTGAACCCTTTGTTAAAATTTAATTTTTTTGGTTGAATGTTCATCTCTTCGGTGTATAATTTAAATTTTTTCTTGAAAATTATTTTTTTTATTTAAAAATAATTTTTCATCTGAAAATATAAGTTTTTCATTGTTGATTGAAAACTCGTAATTTTAGTGAAAAATCCAACTTTTTTTGTAGAAAACTATTTTTCTTGGATGTAGTTTTCTCTTTTGATTTAAACTGCACCTGTTTGGTTGAAAATAAACTTTTTCAAATAAAATCCATCTCTTTGGCTGAAAATTGAACGAAAAAAAAAATTTATCTGCTTATTCATAATTATTTTTTTATTTAAAAATTCTGCAATTTATTAACAATTTATGTATTTTCTACCAAGTATTATATTTTCAATTAAGAATTCATATTTTTGTTGAAAATTTAAATCTTCGACTGTTTTTTGATTCAAGTTTAGTATTTCGTGTTTAACAATTCGACTATTTAGTTGAAAATCTACATGTCGTTGTAGGTAGAAAATTCCGGTATTTAGTTAAAAAAAAATTAATTTTATATAAAATAGTTAAATTCTCAACCAAGAAAATAGATTTGCAACAAGCAAGATAAATTTTCTGCGAAAAATGATAAAATTTGAACAAAATATATGAATTTTATACTAATGATTTCAAGCCAAAAATAGGATATTTAAGTGCTCAGATAAAAAAATCACTTAAAAAAAATTGTTTATTAATACGAATAATTTTTCGCTAAGAAGATTAACTGTCTACAAAAAAGTAGGTACAAATTAAAAAAAAATGGTTTTTTTAACAAAAACCATGCATTTTCAACAAAACTGCTGAATTTTGATTCCAAAAAGACGAATTAAATACACAACAGCTAAATTTTCAACCCAAAAATATGATTTTCAACGAAAATGTTCAACTTCTATTAAATAAAAAAAACCTTTTAACGAATAGTTGAATTGTAACCAAATAGTTGAATTTTTATACCAAAGTCTAAATTTTCAAAAAGAAAGTTAATTTTAAATCAAATAAATTAATATCAATTATAGTATGGACTTTTAACAAAGAAATGAATAATAGGTGATCTTTTAATAAAAAATATTTTAATGTGAAATAAAAAACAGTTGAATTCGACCAAAAAAGATGAATTTTTAACAAACCAATTTGAATCCCGAATTAAATCAGAACAAAAAATTTTCAACAAAGAACATGAACTTTCAAGAAAACATGAAAAAATTACATTTTCAGTTAAAAAAAAATACAAACAGAAAACGAATTTTACACATGATAGTGAAATTTTCAACCAAAGAGATGAATTTTTAAGAAAAATGATTAAATTTAATTTCAAAAATTAGCAAAACTGTTAAGTTTTCTTGTAAAAAGGTCAAATTTTCAATCAAATAATTAAATTTTGAATTGGAAAAGATTAATTTTCAACCCAAGAGAAGAATTTTTAAACGAAAAAATGTATTTTGAACAAAGCAGTTCAACTATCAACCAAGCAGATCAATTTTTGCCAACAAAATATTACTTTTCAACGAAATACTTAGATTTTCCACAAAGTATAATTAAATTCTTTATCAAATAGTAATATTTTTAAACCAAAGATATAAATTTTGAACCAAAACCTAATGGTGGAATTTCCAGCAGATTTAGTGAACATTTGAAACAGATAAAGTTAATTAAAAGGCGACATAACGAAATAATATTTTAAATAATTTATTATGACATTTTAATTATAGTAAGTTACACGTATTTATAATATATTCAGTTTAAAATTCACTTCCTATTAAAAGAAAATATTTTTATAATGTTTAAAAAAATCAATAATTAATGACTAATCCAAAAAAACATTTATAAATCATTTATTCATTAGATTATCAAAAATAATTAACTAAAGATGTTTTTTTGAAAAATTACAACTATAATTTTTATATTTTTATTTATTTTAATATTGTACAAAAAACTTTCAAAGCAAAGGAGTATTATTGATAAAGCGAAAAGGGCTTTTATATTGACATTTTGATATTTGTAGAGTTTATTTCGCAAAATATTAAAAATTGGGATTTTCTGCAAAATTTAAAATTCGACTTTTAAAGTAAATACGTCTTTTTTTGCGAACCTGTCTAAAAAAAGGTATGCAGTGAATTTCTCGAAAATCTCGCAATCATTGTTATTGAAGAACTGATTGGCCATTTCCTTGTTTAAATTTGTTTTATATATTAAATTACAAATTTTGAGTTTAAATTCACAAATAATCCCCTTTAATAAAAAAAATCAATGCGCACATTATTGAAGATAGTATACATGTGTAATGTTAGACCCTTTTTCTTGAAATTAATATTTTGTAAAGGGAATTTTTATATTAAATTCTAAAATTTGAAAGAAGACTAAAAATTTCTAAAAGTTTTAGGTTTTCCTGGTTTTTTCCGCTGAAAAGTAACTTTTTAAAATAAAAATCAGAGTTTTTTTTATGAATTTCAATTACTGTGAGGTCACACTGAGTAGTAGATTTTTTATCTCAAACATTTTCAACAAAATAAGTTAAATCCTCAAGCAAAAGTGACTATTTTTTAATTGAAAGCGAAACATTTTTAACCATGAAAATCAATTTTTTATAACAAAAAAATTATTAGAAAACAAGATGAATTTTTAACCAAGTAGTTCAACTTTAAAGTAGAATCGATAAATTTTCAATAAAAATAATAATTTTTTATTTTAACAATTTTTAAAATATTTCAGATTTATATTTTTCAGATTATCAAATGAACTATTATTGTACCATTTTTTTATCCATCTCTAATACCGAAAATTTGTATTTATATTTAAAAAACTATAGAATTTCACACAAGATTAAACATTTTTGAACAAATTCAGGCAATTTTGCCACATTTATACGTTAAAGATATAATATGTTCATATATGTATATATAGAAGGTTTACAATCTTAAGCAACTTTCGTTTTGTAATAATAATTTGGATTTACAAATAAAAATCATAATTTTGAAGAAATTTTGTAACAGAAATTATTGGCTTTATTTGAAATTGTTTTACATCTTAAATTTAAAACTTTATAAGAAAAATCATTCTTATGCGACATGAAAAATATGTTTGATTTTTAAATTCTCTTGCACCGTTTAATTCAAACTTTAAATTATCTACTATTCTTTTTTTTTAATCCAAAAGGGGCATTTGTAACGAAAGATTTAAATTTTTAACAAAAAAAAGATGAATAATTTTCTTCTTATAACGAACAATTTTCGACAAATGAGATAAACTTTTTACATTAAAATTAATATTATTTAGAAAGTAGTATTTTTAAAAGGGGTTTAAATGTTAATTATAAAGTATCGGTAGAAAAATTAACATTTTTTATAATATTGTTTATATTATATTTCAAGCACTAACATTTTTTAAAGACTTGAAGTTTTTCGGATTCTTAAGCCTTTTTTATCGGGAATTGAAAGAAAGGGAAAAAACTGGATTTTGTGAAAAGCCAAATTTAATGCATATTTTGACTCCAACTCGCTCTAAAAGACAAAATTATGAATACTTTTGCAAGGTCATTGGAGGAGTTATGCTTCTAACTGTTTTGAAGATGATATGTTCGTTTAAAATTTTCCGATTTGTTATAAAAAAAAGCTATTAATTTGTTTGCCAATCAGTCTCAAAATAACGTAACGCGACTTTGAAACGCTTCGTTTATAAAGGGAATTTTGAGTAAGCCCAAACTTCTAGCGAGGGAAATGTTTATTCGGATATAGTGAAGTTTTTTGAAAAGTATTACTTCAATAGAATGAATAGTTAAAAAAATATGAACATTCTAACATTGCGTCATATAGAGACCGACCGCGTGAGAAGTTAAAATAGTTCCTGCGCCAATAATATTTGTATACAATATCCTCTCACGCGGTGGGTCTCTATATGACGTGCTGTTAGAATGTTCATATTTTTTTAACGGTTCATTTTATTGAAGTAATACTTTTCAGAAAACTTCCTTATAGCCTAATAAACATTTCTTTCGCTGGAAGTTTGGGTTTACTCAACATTCCTTCGATAAACGAAGCGCAAAAAAATGCGTAGCGATCCCTTTCTTCACAACCGCCAGACGTCAGCGATTTTGAATATGAAGTTTACTGTTAACTAATATGAACTGTACTGTTTACTAATAACTAATTCTTGTGATAACGTTCATTGTGTTGAGAATAATGTTGTAGACAAAAACTATATACTTATTACTTTTCACATAGAAGTATGATTTATAAATTTTCGTAGACTCAACAATATGAGGTAATTGTTGACCGCGAATGTTTATTTATACTTGAGTAATTATTTATAATTAACATGGTAAGAAAGTTAATGTTGCGATGATGATATATCATTAAAAGAATATTTTTTATTAAAACAAATGTAAATTTTCTTTTAATTTTCAGAGATTGAAAATCGTATTGTTGAAATAAACCATTTTGCTGCTGCATTTGCAAAAGTGTTGTTAAAAACAAAATAAAATTCAAAAATTATCTCGCTGACAATTATGAGAAATTTAATGCAGACCTTTAAGTCCTGCGTAAGGAGTATACTAGGCCCTTATAGTTTTGGTCAGGTCGTAGTTTTTTCCGAAAAGGGGAAATGAGAGTAGGAGAAGTAGGGCAAGTGATTAAAAATTAGGGAGGGAGTAATGAGGGAAAATTATGAGATAGAAAATAGGGGTTAATTAAACGGGAAATGGAGGGAGGAAACTATAAGAAGTGAGTGTAAGTGAGGGAAAGTAGGGGAGGGGAAGTAATAGCTAGACAAGGAAATTAGAGGGAGGGGTGTATTAGTTGGAAAAGCGAGGAGAGGGGGAGTGAGATGAAAAAGAATTTGGGGTAGCCGTGGCGTAGGCCTGGCGCAGACTGATGTGAGGGGAGCAGAATGAGGAAAATCTAGGAAGAGTGGGGGTTGGAAAACATGGGAGGGGAGACTTTAGCGACGTAATTAACGTCTTAGCCTAAGAAACAAAAGACAGAGTTCTAAATATTTTTGCATGGAAATTGGAGGAGTTATGCTTCTATCTGTTTTGAAGATGATATGCTCGTCTAAAGTTTTCCGATTTGTTATAAAAAAAGCTATACATTTTTTTGCCAAGCAGTCTCAAAATAACGTTACGCAACTTTGAAACGCTTCGTTTATCGAGGGAATTTTGAGTAAGCCCATACTTCCAGCGAGGGAAATGCTTATTAGGATATAGTGAAGTTTTCTGAAAAGTATTACTTCAATAGAATGAATCGTTAAAAAAATATGAACATTCTAACAGTGCGTCATATAGAGACAAAACCGATTTTTGTCTTAATCTATGAAACCCTTTTTTGCAGGCGCGCGGACCCTACATTGACTAATTTTTTTTCTATTATTTTTGTTAGTGTAAGTTTTGGCCGAAAATAAAATTTTGAAACACATCGTTCAGTAAAAACAAATATTTTCGGTCTAAAGCTGTTACAAATAAATCAGAATGTGAGACTTAGGTGTCTCTAAGTACTTTTTTTTAGAATTTTTTTTTAAAGCCAGCACATATCCAGGATAGAACTTTCCCCACTTGCGTACATAACGCGTCGCGAGTTGCACTTGAATCTCATTGCGCTGGCTAATCCTCGCTGCCATCGTGTTTCACGCGGATTAAATCCTTCTGCTCGGTGCATATTATTCTCATAATCCGGGCAAGTGCCGTAGAGAAAAATATCGTATCAGGCATTACGCTTCGCTCGTGCGCTTTTACATCGCGTCGTGTCTTTTCAAGAACGCCGCGAGCGAAAAAAGGCAGAAAAAATGAAAAATGAAACATTTAACGAGTCCGTGACGATGCATGAGCGCGCGAGGAAACCGCGGCATTTTTTTTATGAAACCTGATTACCCTGCACTTGCGGTGTAATTAGCGCCCGAGTATGCTTTTCTCACACCCAGGGATCATTTACGATTCTGCGTCCGCTAAAATAAAGAATTTCACGAATAAGGCCAGAGTAATACTCACCGGTATTTGAACAATCTCCTTTTAATTTAACAGGAATTGTCATTAAAAAACCTTCAATAAAATTATCATGTGATTCACTTGCGAATTACTCATTACAATTCAGCGTAATAATGTGGAATTTTCACTTAATAGCGATTACTGTTATTGTTTAATGTTGTTGTTCCTAGAACTGCTGGCCCTCGCAGTTTCTCAGGGTGCAGGGCCAGAGACGGTTGCGACTATCGCCTTGGAAGAGTCGTAGTGCGCGAGTAATAATTTGAGTATATTGCGCAATATTGTGCATTCCCTTTGGGACCGGGCAGTTTTAAAAATACGAATTTTAATCTAAAAAATAATTTTTTAAGTAAGCTAGTTATTTTTCAGAAATAATTCACACATAGTTGACAAACAAATGAATTATTACATGAGCAAGTTAGTTGTTGTAAACAGTCCTATCTAAAAAAAGTGGAACGGTATGTCTCGGCAATCTTAAAATCATTGTTATTAAAAACGCGTTTCCTTAGTTAGAGTTGTTTTATATCTTAAATCAGAAATTCTAAATAATAAATCTGCAAATAAATATTTGTGTTTTTAAAATACTATTACAAAAGGTTAATTAAAATTTGCAAAGTATCTAATAAATTATTTTAAAAAAAGTTATCTATGTTTTATTTTTATTCTTTTCTCTAAAAATTAATAATAAAAAAAAGATTTTTAATATAAAATCACAATGTTACGAAGAAATAATATTTTGTAAGAAAGTTAGGCCGTTTTAGTGAATTTATCCAGAAAGTAGCATTTTTTAACAAAAACTATTCATGAAAAAATATTATATTTTGAACAATATATGGTGTATTTATATATTTTTAGCAAATATTAAAGTTTTTACATAAACTCGCTTATCTTTGTTTAAAACAGTTAGATTTCAAATATTTACAATTCTGATGAATTTTCTCTCATCTTATGTTAGGATTTTTTGTCAAAAACTGAAATTTTTAATTGAAGGAATGATCCGGTTATCATTCATAAATTGGTATTTTTAATACAAAAATATTAGATTTCAAAGATTTCATTTTTTACTCACGTCCAGTTTTTCGGTTTTATCAGCATTCTTTTGACAAGAAATTGACATCTTCTAACATAAATCATTTGGTATAAATTCAATCACTTTTGTTTGAAATACTAAAATGAACAAGCTCGAGCAATTTTCAATTGGGTAAATGTTTTTCATCAAAAATTTTAATTTTTTTAAAAAAATCATTAGATTTTAACCATGGTTAATAACTTTGAACAACTTTAGGTGGCGTTGGCGTTTTACATAAGAAATTTGTATTTTCAAACAAAAATCATAATAATTTGAAAAAAGATTAATAATCTTTTAATAATTGTGGATTGTGTGAAATTTCTGTTTCAACGGAAATTGGTATTTTATTTTAAAAATATTGTATTTGAAAGAAGATTCACAACTTTTTAACAAGCTAAGGTTATTTTAAGTTTTTGCATCTGAGGTTGGCTACTTTAGACAAAAATCATTCAATTACAAAAAAGATTTACAGTTTGGAACAACTTTTTATTATGTCAGGGGTTTTTTCTTTATGATATTTCCGATGAAAATCATCAGATTTTAAATAATAGTTGCAATATTTAAACAGTATTACAGTATTTTAGCATTTTTCACATGGTATTTCTGAACAAAAAACAAACGTTTAATTTTATTTTAAACGTATAAAAACATTCCATAATAATCCTGAAGTAAAAATATCAATTTTCATAAATTATTGAAAACCTTGGGCTTATCTTCTATTTTAAATAATAAATTCTATGAAAAATAAACATTTTGTAAAAATATTAGTTTTTTTATAATTTAAAAGTTGCATGAGATATGAACAAAATAATGGTATGCTTTGCGCGTGTGCTTGTTTTTGAGTTTATATAAAAAAAAATTTAGTCGTGACTTATCATTATTCGTAAATAATTTATATTGTTTTAAAAAATCGAAAAAAAATTTAATTTTAAATTTCAGGGATACCTAGCCCTGAGTAGAAACCCTTATCATTTTGGTGTGGAAATTAGAGGGAGTTAGGGTGGGCAAGTAAGGTAAGTGAGGGAGGGAGGAAATTGGGACAAGTTATTGGATGGTAAGCAGGACAAGTCTGGGGAGGGGCATTGGTGACATAAATAGTGGAGTAGGGGAAGGAGGGGAAATTATGGTGTAGGGAAATAAGGGGAGTGAGAAAAGAGCAATTATAGGATTTTTTTATGGGAAGTTGATAAGCTGGTGACGGTTACAGAGAATAGACAATAGGGAAAATAGGGAAAATGAGAGGAGAAGATTTATGGTGGGTGAGGGTAAGCAGGGGAAATAAGGGGGAATTTACCATCACTTTATATAATAGATACCATGAAAAACCAAAATTTTATATTTTAATTTAAAAATTGTGTGAAAAAAATGTTAAGCGTGTTTGTTTCCTAGTTTAATCAAGTTTACGGTTTGTTATAAAGGCGTTGCGTATTTTGCTCGTGTCTGATCGTGTCATCTACTCATTTTGAATTTTGATGTTTTCGATGTCAAATATTAGTTACTTTGAGAAAAATACATATTCTCTATAAATAAAAGCACATTTACATTCTTTTATCATAAGCAGAATAAAAAGAAATCGCTTGGTTGAAATAATACTTTCGGGAAACCAGACGGCGAAGATTTCAGAATGATTTAAATTTGGGGATTGAAAGACTCAGAAAGAGTTTAAAAAAATAGAAAGCGTTAGCGTAGAATGTATTTTAAAAAGTTGCATTTCTGACGAAAGGGGCTCAAGCCTTAATCCTCCCATTAAAGTTTCACGCACGAAAATTGCTTGAAACGCTTTATTTCTTAAATTTCGTTGATTCATACATTTTTCTACAGCATGCTAGTTAATCATTTTTTTCAGTCGCGCATTTACTAAAATTTATTTGATGTGAATATTTCGAAATATTTTTATATTTTATATTAAAATATATTTAGGAAAAAATATCTAGGTTTTCACCCAACAAATTACTATTTTGTGAATTGCTTATCACATAATATTACATTTATACATTTTTTTAATTTTAAGTTAATGCCTTCTGTTTGCAGTCTGTTTTATATTCATTGTCAGTTAAAATACAAATTAAATTAACGTTTATTAACAAATAACTCTTATAAATAGTAAACAAATTCTTCTTTAATTTATAAAGTTCTTTTGTGGTAACTCAGTTCTCCGCAAGAATTTTAATGAAATAAAGAATTAACGATGGTTAGTTAGTGCATCAAAGGAAATTTTCCAGCAAATTTCCTTTCAAATAATTGATGGAAAATAAGCTTCTCGCTTTCTTTGATCATTATTCTTAGTTTTTTTTTTCATTTGAACAAATTGATCAATGATTAGTAAGTTTCTGATCAATTTCTTGGAATTGAATAACAGAACAGACGATACTAACCGATTTACATTTTTTTTTTTAAGTTTTGTTTCCTCACAGAGAAAGTTTTGTGACAGTAATAATTTGGAAAGTATTAAAACTATTTTAAGTAAACGCTTTTAACTTAAAAAATTTTTAATAAAGGATTTAAAACAATATTGACTCAATGTTTTTCTAAAAATTTAGAAGAAATGATGAATATATTTTATAAAACATTAAAAACAGTTAATTAATTGTCTCAACAAACTATTTTTAAGTGGCTATAATCAATCGAATAGCTAAGATTTCCTGTGATTTTAATTACTGTTCTTACATTTTTTCTTTTTTGTATATAAAAACTTTGGAATTGTATTAACCTGAAAGATTTTAGATGAGATTTTTATACTAAAACTTTATTCATTAACATAATTTAAAGTTGACTCACAAACATAAAAGATTTCTACTTTAAATCAAATATAACGGCCTATAAGTTGAGTCATAATTTTAAAAAAATTGTGTTGAACTGTATGGAAGTTAGTGATAATATAATACAAACTTGATGTGAGAATAAAAATAATCCTTGATATAAGACGCACGAAACATTTTTTTTTCTATGTAATGAGATTTAGACTTTTTTATGGTTTTAAATACTTGCTATAAATAAGAACCCTTTAGCCATTTTGACTTTCGATATTAGTTATATAAAAAATAAATAAATGTCTAAAATATTTTATAATTGTAATTTATAGTTTCAAGCATAAATAGAGTGTTTAACCTTTTTATTTTATCACATAAAAAAGTCAGCCTGAGTAAATATATTTTTAAAGTTTTTGTTTAAAACTTTCGAAACTGGAAATGAAAAGTGTTTAATTTTAACTTCTTGGTTAGGTTTCAGCTTTTAAAATTGAAACTTTATGAATTTTGCACACAGAATGGGAATGTATATAGGTGAATATTTTTTAATAAGATGTCTTCAAAATTCAAAAGTTTAATTTTAAATTCACAAGAATTATAATCAAAAAATACTGCCAGTTAGTCCTAGCTATAATTTTTTGTAAATGGGCAAACAAAAATTAATTAAGCATTTTTTATAAAAAATATGCATTCTGACCATTTTTACAAAAAAGACTTCATTTTCTTAGCGAAATTACCCAAAAATATATTGCTAAAATTCACTACACTGCTACTTTACATTTAAACATAAATCGATAATTACTTAAACAATTGCATATTTTTTCCACTTGGTTAATTTTTTCGTAGAAAAAACTAGAAAAGTCTTATTAATAACTCGTTCTTGTCAAATTTGTCCAGTTAACAAGAACTGTTAATTATTTAAACAATATTAATGAAAAAATTCATAGTTAAACTACTTTTCCCTGATAAATATCAATTTTTTGCGGAATGTCTATTCTTGTCATACTTTTCTGATTAAGAAAAAGTGTTGATTGTTTAAACGGTACCTATAAACAAATTCACAGTATGGCCATTATTCAATGATAAATACTAATTTTTTCGCGGAGTGAACCAAAAACCTAAAGTCATTATATAAGTGTGCTAAAAATTTGACCCTATTCTGGAAAAGATGGTGAAAATTTGAATTTATTTACAAAAAAAGGTTTGAATAATAACTATTCTTTATCAATTAGAACAAAATTACAGCCAAGAGTCACTAACAGTACATTTTTAGTTAATTCCGCAAAAAATAGGCCTATCTTTAAAATAATCTTTAAAATATGAATTTGTTTAAATTATTACCAGTTGTTTTTGATTTTAAAACAAGGCTGCAAGGAGTCATTGGCAAGGCATTTTTGGTTGATTTTTCAAAAAAATTGAGCATGTTCATTGAGACATACGAACACTGTGCTGTATTGTGCACTATTCGCAATTAGAAATTAATTTCTCTCCCTTTGTATATAAAAACTACGAATTGTAAAGACCGCATTGGGAATCACGAGAAAATGGCATTTGTTAATTAGTTTGCTTAAAATAATATAAACAATGTTGCCCCCCCCCCTCTAACTTACTAGAAATTATTTGTAGAATTATTTAGAATTATTTCACTCAATTTCAAGATCTTAAGAAAAAAATTATATATCTGAAAAGTTAAAAAAAATATTGTTTAATTTAAATATATTTTTTTGTCAGTGAATTTTTAACACCAAGTTTTTGTACCTGAAAGCCTTGCGGTGGTTGATAAGTAAGGGGGTTTCTAGAACATTCCTGATGATGTCATGAATTCCTTCCTTACCGATATTGATACAATAGGGCTACTGGGCCCAATCTATGTATTCGGATGGGCCATACTGGACCACTAATAGAATATAGAAACAGGAATTTTTAGTTCAATATGTTATCTATGAGGAACCAAGAAATCATCCTTGTTTTTTTTCATAACTATGTGGCGCAGTAGAAAACGCTAGGACAATGAAAAATATAACCTTAAAATTATAGAAGCGAAATGTTTAATTGAGATCAGAAATAACCTTAAAGCTGCTTACATAATTACGGCTAGCACAATGCGCAATATTATCTTATGCCTTCAGCTGTGGAATGTTCTCGATGTCGGTAAAGTAGAGATACATATCTTCTTCTTGTGAAAGTGGTTCAGGGACCCTCTTACATTAGAGGTCCACTATGCCGCATCTACGTACATACATTTGTCCCAGTAGCATTATTGCATCGATGTCGGTAAGGAAGAAATTCACTATTACGTCATCAGGAATGTTCTAGAAACTTATCATGGACACGAACCACTTTTCTAAAAACTTAGCACAGACACAAACCACTGCAGCGTAGAAGATTCTCGATGTCGGTAAGGTAAGAATCGTAGTACAAGAATCCCCTTACTCGTCTACTTACAGAAATCAGAAGAAAAAAAATAGATAATCCATCAAAAATTGCCATGTAGGCAGACTTTTGCTCCCAAAAAGTGACTGTGGTCGGGGAAAAACCGGTAAAAACCCGGGAGTTGTAAATTTCCTGATCACTACACACCCTGCAGTTCCATTTCCAAGCATAGATTTATCTGATAATCAATGCAACACAGCATGAGTAATAGGAGAATCAAACGCGTATAGATCATAGCGTCTGAGACGGATTTCGTGTACAGATAGGGGTGTTGGTGGAGTGAGGAGGGGGGCGTTATGTGGATTGGAATACGATAATTTAGTGCTGTCCATTGGAAGCCATCCTTTGAACCAAATCCTGACGTGTCGTATGAATAATCCACAATCCATATTGATATGCACGCAGTGATACGGTCAGGACTCTCGTCACGTGTACTGCTGTATTAGTGTATTGTTCGTGCGTGATTACATAAAACATTCTAGATTCAGGACCACCTTGGTGATGTATAGACCACGAAAAGGTCGCGATGGTACAATAAGCAGGGCTTAGGAACTCTATGGGGTTGAAGAGAGGGAGGCTGCGAAGTTACGTTTATATTAGCATATAGTGTTGGGCCACTTCCGGTCGGCTCAAGGATCATGAAGGATGGCGTTCCGAGTCCGAGTTTCGAATTTCCTGATACACACCCTCCACATTCCATTCCTCATGCAGTGCTACTACAGTTTGACTTCGTTGAAATTTTAAATTTTATCATGGATTTAATTCATTTATTAATGTTCCAACACTGGGTATCTTCACCCTTCAGCATTTTTTTTAATTATACCCCTACCAGTAATACGGAAGTACCATACTTGTAAGATGCTTGATGAGGTCCGTTTTTTAACCATTCTTTAGAGAAAGGGCTTTAAAGAATCCAGAAAAGTTTCTTGGAAATTTTCTTCCCTTAAATTTTCTTCATTGCAATTAAAAAGTTTATTTATCAAAAAATTTTATTTTTCTTGTTTCAATTTGAGATTTTTATTTTGGTTATTGTTAATAATGTTAGAAGAAAAAAGTAAATATTCCAATATAAGAAAATAGTTATATAATAAAACATTTTTTATTAAATTAAACCATCGGATTCTTTCCTCCCATTTTCTGCCTTCATAGAACAGCTGGTCCAAGCATTTTCTTAGGGGCCACAGTTTGCGAATACTTAGTCGAGTATATAACGCAATATTCTGCATTACGATTGGAAACGGTTCAGGCGGTCCAGACTGTTTACTTTAGGATACTCCGATTTGTGACCAACGCTATTTTTGCAGGCAACCCGCGAAACTTGTCAGAATCCGAGAGTTTGGTGTATAAATATTTTTGCTCAATTTAAATAGATTTAATAGTGAATTGGATTTAACAAATTTTAAATGAAAAGAAAAAATTGGGGAAAAAAATGTATATTTTTTAAAGGCCTCTTTTTATTGACAATTGCTCTAAATCGTATTTAGTCTAAGTCGCATAGTTGACAGTCTTTGCCCTTCTTTAAAGAACTCCTCTCTTTTCGGATTTCAAACAATTTCCCTCTTTTCTTGTTTTTTTTTTTGCATAAATACGAACTGAATTATTATAAGACAATAATAAAATCCAAATATTTTTAATTGAAAGTAAATTATTTTTGGTTGAAGAGTGTACTGTAATATTTTTCTTTTACAATTCAGATTTTTAAGGTTACCACTTAATTATTTGTTTGAAAAATTAGCTACTTTAGCTAAAATGAAATTAGTTTGTTAAAAATGTTGTTTTGGCATAAAAGATATTTTTTTTTATTGAAAGGTAAGTCGTTTTAATTGAAAAGTCCAGTATTATATTTTTGCTTCAGGATTTATTCCTCTGGATTAAAAATTAACTTCTTTTGGTAGAACTTTTATCTTTTTCGGTCGTAAATGCAAATTTTTGCTTAAAAAACACTTTTTTCTGGTTAAATGATAAGATTTAAAGTTAAAAATTAAGTTCTTTGTTAAAATCTATTATTTTCAGGTAAAAAATTTATCTTTTTGGCATAAAATTTCAATATTTCGGATAAATGTTCAACCACTAAGTTTTTTAAGCCTCAAACTTTTATATTACAAATCATTCTCTTTTGTTTGAAATTTTAACTATTTTTTTATAAATGCGACTCTTTTGTTGAAAAATTCAACTGTTCTTGTAGATAATTCGTCTTTTTGGCTTAAAAATTCAACAATTTGCTAAAGTTTTTTATTCCTTGACAGTCAAATCTTTGTTTGTTAAAAATTCGACTATTTGGTAGAAAATTAACTCTTCTCTTAAAAATTTATATCTTCGGGTCGAAAATTGAACTCCTTAAGGAAAAAATCGTATTTTAGGCTTCAAAATTGAACACATTGGTTACATTTTTTTCTCTTTACTAAAGAATCCTTCCCGGTTGAAAATTTAATTTAATTTAATTTTGTTGTAGATTATAATTCTTGGTTTAAACATTAATGTAAGTTGAAAATTCAACTATTTGGTGAAATTTTTATTCTATTCTAATTATCAATTTTTTTTGAAAATTTAACTACTTGGTGAACAAATAAACTTTTTTTGAAAATTCGTATTTTCAGATTAAGAATTTAACTCTTTTGTGGAATATTCGTTTTTTTTGTCTTAAAGTTTTAATAATTTCAATGAATTTTTTATATTCTTTTCTAAAGAATCCTTGTTGGTTAAAAATTAGATTTTTTGATCAAGATGGATCTTTATGGTTTCAAAATTCATCTTTTTATGTAGGTTCAATATTCATCTTTTTTAAATAGTCAATTTGTTTTTTTTTGTATTAGCTACTCATAATTGTTGTTGAAAATGTCATTTTTTATTTTAAAATTATTCTTTCTTGATCCAAAAACAAATGTTCATTTTATAAAATTCGGGACTAGTCAAGCTTATGAAAAATATTTGCCTATTCATCCAGAATTTCGGGACGATGAGATACTCCGTTAAAAGAAATTATTCTCATATTTTGTGAAAAATTTACCTATTTATTCATTTTTGAGAGAACTTTGGGTTGCAAATTGTTATATACTAAATTATTTCATTATTAATTAAGGCGCAATTAAGAAATGAGACACGAGAAGGTGAAGAGTGATATCTTAGTTCTCTGAAACATGCGTGACATTATATGAAAACGCTCACTGATTAATCATGTTAATGATTAATTAATTAATGAAATAATTATATCTCGTAATATAATTGAAATTTAGAATTTCATGCTTTATTTCAAAAATATTCACCTCTATGTTTCATTTCAATTATCTACTGGCGATTAAAGGACTTTTCATGTTATCAGTGTGTCTACCCTACCTGGAAAACCTGGAATTTTCAGGGAATTTTTATATACCTGGAAAAACCTGGAAATTTCAGGGATTTTTTTTTCAAAAGCGTAGTTCATTTTTTTAATTGCAATAATAAATGGAATAACACGCTCTTTGTTTGAAATTAAGTTTTTTAATAAAAATTTAGTTTATTAATTTTATTCCAAGCTGAACTTCAACTATTTTGTTTTAAATTTGTTTCTTGTTTATTTTGTTATTGAAAATTAATTTTCCTACTTAAAATATAAGTATTTAAAATTTGGTTGCAAACTTTATTTCAAAATTCATGCTTTTGGTTGCAAATTCAACTATTTAAATTGAAGAATCATTATTTATTTGAAATTTCATCTTTTTGGTTTAGAACTCAACTATTCCAGTTGAAGATTCGTCATTTTTATTATAAATTCATCACTTCGGATAAAGATGTTACTATTTTTGTTAAAAAATAATAATTTTTTTTTTGCAAATGATTGTTTTAACTTTAGCTGAAAAGTCATTTCTTTGGTTGAACATTAATTTTTGTACTTCAAATTTAATTATGTACTTTTTTGCTGATTCTGTGTCTTAGTTGAAAACTCTTGTTTATTTTTAAATTCATTTTCTAACTAAAAAGTATTCCATTTTTGATTTAAAATTATTATTTTTGTAGTTAAAACTTCAACAATTTGGTTGAAAATTTTTCGTCTTTGTTTAAAATTTCAACTACTGCGATAAAAATTCATATATTTTTTTGAAAAGTTATATTTTGGGTAGAAAATAAGTCTTTTAATTTGAAAATTTGTCCCTTTGTTTGAAAATTGAACTATTTTCTTGAAAATCCGTTATTTTTAAATGAAAATTAATTTTTTTAGTCGAAAATTGAGATTTTTGTTTTAAAATTAGTTAATTTTGTAACTTTCGGCTCTGTTGTGCTGAAGGCTGTTTAGAATACACGTGATGAATTT
The DNA here is from genome assembly GCA_010014905.2 of Druon quercuslanigerum. Taxonomy (NCBI): domain Eukaryota; kingdom Metazoa; phylum Arthropoda; class Insecta; order Hymenoptera; family Cynipidae; genus Druon; species Druon quercuslanigerum. Next base: position 5,991 of record JAAAKG020186672.1, on the reverse strand, counting down.
GAAAAAAAATTTGCGTTCAGAGGCAAATTTGAAATCGTCCGCTGAATCGCCATCATGGTTTTTAACCAAAAGTTATAAATTGCATTTTTTAACTAAAAATTTAAGTATTGAATTGATATTTAAAAATTTATCTGTTTAATTTAAAATTAATTTATTTTCAATAAAATTCGTCTTCATTGATAAAACCGATTCTTCTCTTTCATTTTTGTTTAAGAATGGATATTTTTTTCTTTGAAATTTAACTAATGCAAATCTTTTGTTGAACATTCATGTATTTTTCATTTTGACTTTATATTTTTTGTCTATATGGTCTAAAATGCTAGAAAATTCATCGTGTTGCTTAAAAATAGAACTATTTTGTTCAAAATTGAAATTTTTTCTCAGAAATTCAACTATTTGATTCAAATTCATTTATTCGAGATAAAGATAGATCATTTTCGTTGCACATTTATTAGTTTGGTGGAAAATTTAACTGAACAGTTTAAAAAAGGGTATTTTGTAATTAAAAATTGAAATTTTTTGTTAAAAATTCATATATTTAATTTAAAAATCGTCTTTCTTGCTATAAAAATGAATTTTCCTGTTCGAAACTTAACCGTCTTGTTGAAAAATCCATTTTTTTTGCTTAAAAACTTAAGTATTGCAATTAGTTTGAAAACTGATCTTTTTTAGTTAAAAAATTCAACTATTTGATTCAGAAATAATGTATTTTTTTGAAAAATCGTCTTTTTGTTAGAATCCAAATTTCTGCATGAAAATTTAGGAATTAAAAGGAGTTCAAGTTAATTTTTAATATAGTTCTTACATTATTTTACCTAAATGTGCACTAAATTTTAAATATAAGTAAATAATATAAAAATGTGTTTGAATTTTTATTCAAATTCATGTCCTTTGGAGACAACATTGAGAATGACTAATTATGTTTTAGCATTATTTAATTGTTTATTTAATGTATCGGCTAGAATATTTAGGAATATCTTGTAATAATAATTAAATTCCTATAAAATAAAAAGGGGCATTATTTGTAATAAACTCGCAAAAAATCATACCTGGAATAAGCTTGAGATACCTGGAAAAAACCTGGATTCGTCATAGAATATTTTTCCATGGACAGTCTGGTTATTTCCTTTTAGCTTTATATTTTTCAATGTTACATAAAACTTTGAAAAATGTGTAATGCTTTATCGATTTTCGATCCTGTTTGAAATTTCAAAGCCGCTCTGAGTGCCCATTTCTTTTAGAACCTGCACCATTTTCTCGATATCTATAACATTTCTATCAACGTTTTTATCAAAATTAATTAACTTTTTAGAGTATTGAGCCTCGTGTTCTCAAATATTTTTCTTTCGCAGAAATGTATTTTAAAATTCTCCTCTGTTAAACAAATTTTATACCTTGTAGTCTATTTGTAAATGTATCATGTTTTAGACCAACTACAACTGCATAAGCAGATTTGCAATTTTAGCCACTGGATTTACATTTTAGAGCATCGAGCTGCCGCTTGCTCCCTTCTATTCGCCCGCGTTGTGAGTAAATTGTAAACAACTAGTGGAAGCAAAATACTCAACACAGTCAAGTGTAAATAAGGCGAGTGACTTTTTTTAATCCTCTCAAATTGTACACAACGAACAAAAGCGTATTTTAAATCAAACGAGAACCAATTGAAATTAATCGGAAACAATTCGTGGCAAGTTTTTAATTCCGAGTCTCACTTATCAATCCTACTCCTTTCACACATCAGCACCAAATTTAATCCGAACCCATACCGAATCGATTTTTTCAATCCGCGTCTCTAATCCTTGTTAATCCACTGGAATTCTTCAATTCAACCAAAAAATGTTTAATCTTTTAAATGCTCTCAAGCCCGCATGTTCAATCGGATTGAATCGGAAACCAATCCGATCCTCCTTATACTTCTAAATCCGGACGCCCAATCATGCTTGTTAAGTTGGCCCCCCACATTCAAAAATTCAAATTTTTTTCTGCAGTTCTGACATCCTTTTGAATTGTTCTATAGTTCCTGATAACTTTTAGAAATAGTTCTGACGAATAAGTAGACTAAAAGTGGATTTTTCAAAATCGGGGGCTAAGTTCACGTTTCCCCCCACTTTTCGAAAAATGAACTTTTCCTTATAGTGCTGGGTTGATGTAGCATAGTTCTATAGTTCCTGATACTTTCTAAAAATAGTTCCCCAAAGCTTGACGCAAAAAAATTAAAAAAAAAAAGTCAGCCCCTCACTTTTTAGAAAATCAACTTTTTCTTTAATATCGCTATAGTTCCAAAAGAATTCTACAGTTCTACAAACAAATAATTTTTAAAAACTTGAAAACTCAAAAGTCACAAAATTTTGAAAAACCCAAATTTGCTGAGAAATTTTTGAAAAGAGATCCAGGAGTTCTGATCGTAGTTCTGTTAGCCCCTCGAATAGTTCTACCAATAAGATCTATAAAATTTTTTCATAAAGTCAAAATCCAAAAACCTACGATACTTAACACAGACCCAAAAATTTTGGAATTCAAAATTTTGAGAGTGCTGGGAGTTCTGATCGGAGTTCTGTTAGCCCCTAGAATAGTTCTACAAAAAAGACTAATAACATTTTTTCATAAAGTCATTTTTGTAGAACTATTCGGACGGCTAACAGAACTCTGATCAGAACTCCTGGATTTTTTTTTCGAATAATTTCTCTGCAAATTTGGGGTTTTCAAAATTTCGTAACTTTTCAGTTTTCATGTTTTTCAAAATTATTTGTTTGTAGAACTGTAGAACTCTTTTGGAACTATAGTAATATTAAAAAAAGTTGATTTTCAAAAAGTGAGGGGCTGACTCTTTGTTTTGAAAAAATTTTTTTGGGTCAAATTTTGGGTAACCATTTTTAAAAAGTATCAGGAACTATGCTAAATGTACCCAGCACTATGAAAAAAAGTTCATTTTTCGAAAATTGGGGGGGAACGTGAACTTAGCCCCCGATTTTGAAAAATCCACTTTTAGTCTACTTATTCGCCTGAACTATTTCTAAAAGTTATCAGAAACTATAGAACTATTCAAAAGGATGTCAGAACTGTAGATAAAAAATTTGAAATTTTGAATGTGGGGGGCCAACTTCACACTGGGGGGCCAATCCTATGAATCCGAAACTCATCCGAAAATTCTTCTCAATCCTTCTCAATTCTTGCACGAATATCAACGTCAACTGTATTCAATCCGAAACAAATCGAAGTCGCTTTTCAATTGTTGTCAATCCTTATAAATCTATTCCCTTCTGAAAAATATTTGTTTATGTTACTAATATTAATTTTTATTTATTATAATTTTCTAATTTTTCGTGTATGTCTCACCGTTTACACAATAATTGGCTTTAGTGAGCATTAAACTTTTTTTTCTAATATAAAAAATGCTTTGACCGGATTTATTCATAGTATCCACGGACTATCACCCTTTACAAAACCTTGAATTTTCAGTATTTTTTCGTATCTTATCGTATTCAAGATAATTCAAAATTTAGTTGTTTTATGTTTTTAATCTTTTACTGGGTTACTTCGAGTTTTTTACAACTTTTTTTTTTAATCTGCTGGAGAGTCATTCAAATGTAATTATTGTTTACGTATCTCTGGCCATTTTGCAAATAATTCAAAATTTAGATTTTTTAAATTTCGAGACTCTGCTTACTGGTTTAGGTCGGGATGGCTTTCACCATTTGCAAGACACATCCAAATTTTTGTTTCATTTTTTATTGCAAAAATCTTTTTATCAGGTTAGTTAGAGTTGGTTGAAAACAATCTCTCTCTTAAAAATCATTAAAGATTTATTAGTTTTCACGTATTTCTGACAGTTTTCGAGACGGTAACATTTTTTTATTTATTATTATTTTTTTTAATTTGTTCACTAAATAAAGTCGAAGTGGCCGAGGCCTATTCCTCTTTAAAAAAACCCGGAAAATGTTCACTCTTAAAAATCTTTAAAAAATGTATTAGTTTTCACATATTTCTGACCGTTTTCGAGATAATTCACAATTTCAATTTTTAAAATTTGTTTACTGATTTAGGTCGAAGTGTCCGAGGACCATCCCCTTTTAGAAACCCCTGTAAATTTTGACAGTTTTCACGTAGTTCTCACGGTTTACAAGAAAAATCAAAAATTGTATTTTGTAATATAAAAATCTTTTTCTTATGTTAGTTGAGTTAGTCGAAAACAACCCCCCTCATTAAAATACTTAAAAATTTGTTAGTTTTCACGTATTTCTGGCCGTTTAGAGATAATTTAAACTTTTGTTTTTTTTCAATTTAAAAAATTTGTTTACTGGTTTAGGTTGAAGTGGTCGAGGACCTTTTCTTTTAAAAATGTTGAAAGTTTTTTGCGTATCTCTCGCCGTTTTCAAGTTACAAAAAATTTTTCAATTATTCATTTGAATTTCTAAAATCTTTCTATTGTTTAAGTTCGAAGTAATAGTTCACTTGATAATAATTTTTTTTTTTAATTTTTGACTTTTTTTTACTGGTAAGGTCCATCTGGAGGACAATCCCCCTTTCGAAAACCTTAGAAAATTCTGTAAATATTGTTAGTTTTCGCGTATCTCTCACCGTTTTCGAGGTAACTCAAAATTTTTTAATTCGGGTATAAATTTGAAAATGCTTCCTCATTCACTATTTTGGTTTAAATACTCTTGTTTTTATTCTCAATTTTCAAATATTTTTTTAATTCATTATAATAATGAAGCCACAAATTTTTAAGCTTTTAAAATTTGCGCCTATTTGAATCATCCTGTAATCGAATTTTTTTTACAAGATCGAATCTTGCTCTCGGCAGCTGGTTGGTTGATTCTATTATGAATTGCATTAGATATCAATTGTGAAAAGTAAAATCTAGAAGCATCTTAATTTAAAGATAATCAAAAAGCAGTACTCTTAATTTTAATGCCTTTAATTTTACAATTAAATTTGAACTGCAAGTGGTCCCGAAAAATTAGTGGAGCTAAAAACGGGGATGGGCTAGTTGTTGTCCAGAAATTTCTGGATGGCAAGACACTTCGTTAAGTAATCGTTTTCCAATTAGTTAATTTCATAACTTTTAACTTCCGGAAAGTTTTCTTGAAACTTAATGCTTATTTCAGGAACTTCGAAAAAGATCAAATTATGGTAATACCTATGATTAATCTTGAAGTCAGAATATTAATTATTTTGACGCGCTGATCACGAATACGATAGTGAATTATAAAAATTATAAAAATTTAATTAAAAAAATTCGATTGTTTTTGTAAAAATTGATATTTTCTTATAACAATGCCGTTATTTTAAATCGAAAATTGATAATTTCGTTGAAAAGTCATCTTTTCTTATTGACAATTTATCTTTAATGGTTAAAAGTTAATTTTTCTGAGCTAATAAGCCGACAATCATATTTGATTATTTTGTGGAAAAATAAACTTTTTCCTTAAAAAATCATCTTTTTTGGTTGAATATTAATCCTTGTAATTTGAAAAGTCTGCTATTATATTTTGTGCGTTTTGAGATCAGAATTAATTTCTTTTAGTTAATAACTCTACCTTTTGGTGGAAAATTTAATTAATTGGTTGAAAATTAAACTATTTTGTTCAAAAATCATTTTTTTTGCCCAAAATTCAACTTTCGGATAAAAAATGTTTTTTTTTTGTTTAATTGAAAATACATCACTTGTTAAAAAACTCATATTTTCTGGTTAAAAATTCATCCGTTATGATTGAATAATACCATCTTATAAAAAAGTCTGCTATCATATTATTAGTCTAAAATTCATCTCTTCTGGGTGCATATTCTAATATTTTGTTAGACATTTAATTATTTTGCTGAAACTTCAATCAAATTTCTAAAAAATTACATTTCTGATTGATAGTTAATTCTTCTTACTTAAAAGGTCCACTTATCTTTTAGGTCTAAAATTCATCTCCTTTGTTTATAAATGTTACCTTTTGAAGGATAGTTTTATTATTTTCTTTCAAATTTAAGCATTGCGTTATA
>JAAAKG020186661.1:0-25211 GCA_010014905.2 Druon quercuslanigerum | reverse complement strand
TAGTTTGGTTGAATTTCATTGGTTTTTTTAAATTAAAAATAATAATATTATAACGCATTTTTTTACTAGCTTTACAATTTTATTTATTGTTCCCTTTTTTAAAATAATATTAATATTATTAACTTATGTGGTAATGCTAGGTAATAAATAATTAAAAGAATCAATTAGAACGCAATGCCTACTATCGTCTTTGGTTTAAAATTTTTTTTCTTTATTATAAATTTCATCTTTTTGGATTGAGATAGAAACTATGACACTTTTTTCTTGGGACTTAATCTTTTGAGATCATCTTTTATTGCAGAATAGCACTTTTTTTTCTTTTAAAAAAAATTAATAAACTTGAAAGTTTAAAATTTCTATCCAAAATACTATTTTATTCAGTTTATAAAGGATTCCATGTTAAAAAATATTATAAGATTAAAATGCTGCGCTATTTGAATTTTAATGTTCTAGGAAAATTCTAAATAAAATCAAAAGATTAATATTATTTTACGAAAAAGGAGGATTTATAAACAGTATTTAGTTAAATTTTGCAAATAGGAATAACATTTTTAAATTTTAATTTACCAAATGCATCTGGTAATGCTGTCTTCGTCATCCCCTTCGCCTTCAGGTGCAGTTTCCGTTTCCTCGCCTTCCGGTTCAACCTCACGTCCAGCGTCACTGCTGATCGCACTCCCGGCATCGTCCTCGATGTTGTTCGTACTCGGAAGAGCTAAAACAAAATCAAAAATACCAAATTACGAAATCTCGGCACGAGGCGACAAAAAAAAACAAAATAATTTCTTGCTCATAAACTACCTGGTCCGTAGATAAAAGTATTTTGAGTGACAACTGTGGAACTGCCGGCTCCGTTAACCGGTTGCGGTTTTTGATGTGGTGGCGGCGACAATTGTGGCGGTGGCGTTCTTGGTGGCGGTGCCCCATAGTTGTGATCTTGAAGGACAAACTGCAGACACTGGAAAAGTTTATAAAATCGAAAGTTAAGTATATGTTTTTATCAAATCCAATGTTTTGACAATACGAAATTCCAAATATTTTTCAAAGATTTGTTAAGATATGGGTAAAAAAAAGCACCACCTCGTAAGGTAGCGGCATCCTTCTACCAGGAGATGGAGGCCGCTTTTGGGTGTCCTCTTCCTTCGGCAGGACAGTTTCAGGTTCAATTCTGCAAAGAAGGAAAGAAAATTTTTGATATTTAAATTCCATGATAAATCAGGTTGTTTAATTTTCAAATTTTTAAACGAAAATATTAATTTAGTATAAAAAAGACGAATTTGTAACAAAATTCAAGAATGAAAAACAAATAATTTTAATATTGAACTAAAAAAGATGAAGTTTTAAAGAAAAAGATTATTTTACCGCCAAAAAAGAAGAATGTCAAACAAAATTCAAGAATTTTATACCAAAAAGTTAAATTTTCGGTTGAAAACAAACCTTTTTTTCAAGCAAAAAGCTGAATTTTCTACAGAAAAAAAAATTGTTAACAAAATTCAAAAATTCTCAACCAAGTTTAAATTTTCAACAAAAAAAGATGCATTTTCAACCAAAAAGATCAATTTTTAAACAAGAAGATTAATTTACGATATAAAAGACGAATTTGTAAGAAAATTCCAGAATTGTGAACAAATAATTTTAATTTTCAACTACAAAAACATGGAGTTTTAAAGAAAAAGATTATTTCACCACCAAAAAAGAAGAATGTCAAACAAAATTCAAGAATTTTATACCAAAAAGTTAAATTTTCGGTTGAAAACAAACCTTTTTTTCAAGCAAAAAGCTGAATTTTCTACAGAAAAAAAAATTGTTAACAAAATTCAAAAATTCTCAACCAAGTTTAAATTTTCAACAAAAAAAGATGCATTTTCAACCAAAAAGATCAATTTTTAAACAAGAAGATTAATTTACGATATAAAAGACGAATTTGTAAAAAAATTCCAGAATTGTGAACAAATAATTTTAATTTTCAACTAAAAAAACTTTAAAGAAAAAGATTATTTTACCACCAAAAAAGAAGACTTTTAAACAAAATTCAAGAATTTTGTACCAAAAGTTGAATTTTCAATTGATAACGAACAATTTTTAACAAACATAAAAAATTCTCAACGAAAAAGTTGAACTTTATCACTGTAAAAGAAGAATTTTTAACCAAAAAGCTAAATTTTCTACCGGAAAAAAAGAATTTTTAACAAAATTCAAAAATTCTTAATCAAAAACTTGAATTTTAAACTGAAAATGAAGAATTTCTAACGAAAAAAAAAATTATTGTTCTACCGACAAAAAAAAGAGAACAAATTTTCAATAAATTTCAAGAATTATAAAAAAAGTTAAATTTTTAACTAAAAGGAAAGAATTTCTGAACAAAAAAATAAATTTTCTACCGAAAAAACAACAAATTTTTAATAAAATTCAAGAATTCCCAACTAAACAGTTAAATTTTCAAGAGAAATATTAATTTACTAAAAACAAAGACGAATTTGTAACAAAATTCAAGAATTGCGAAGAAATTATTTTAATTTTCAACTAAAAAAGATGAAGTTTTAAATAAAAAGATTATTTTTTCACCAAAAAAGAAGCATTCAAAAGAAAATTCAAGAATTTTATACCAAAAAGTTAAATTTTCAGTTGAAAACGAACAATTTTTAACAAAAAAAGCTGAACTTTCTACCGAAAAAAAACAACTTTTTAACAAGATTCAAAAACTCTCAACCAAGTTTAATTTAATTTAAATTTTCAACCAAAAAAAGGTGCATTTTTAACCAAAAAGATCCATTTTTATACAAGAAGATTAATTTTATACAAATGAAACGTATTTTCAATCACATTGAACAATTTTAATAAAAAAGTGTACTTATTCAACAAAAAGATTAATTTACGATATAAAAGACGAATTTGTAACAAAATTCAAGAATTGCGGACAAATAATTTTTAATTTTCAACAAAAAAAGACGAATTTTTAAACAAAAAAAATTATTTTACTACCAAAAAAGAAGAATTTCAAACATAAATTAAGAATTTTATGCCAAAAAGTTGAACTTTTAATGGAAACTGAAGAACTTTTTACAAAACAGAAAAATTCTCAAACAAAAAGTTCAAAGTTTCCTACTGAAAAAGAAGAATATTTAAAGAAAAAGATGAATTTTCTACCGATAAAAACCAATTTTTAATCAAATATAAGAGCTCTCAATCAAAAAGTCGAATTTATAACAAAAAAAGAAGAATTAAAAAAAAAAGAATTAATTTTGTTCTGAAAAAAATGAATTTGTAATAAAATTCAAGAATTCTCAATCAAAGTTAAATTTCCAATAAAGAAAGACGAATTTTTAACCAAAAAGCTGAATTTTCTACAAAAAAAAAAAGAATTTTTAACAAAATTCAAAAATTCTCAACCAAATTTAAATTTTCAACAAAAAAGATGCATTTTTAACCAAAAAGATCAATTTTTAAAGAAGAAAATTAGTTTTACACATCAAAAAACGAATTTTTAATAAAATTTAACAATTTTAACCAAAAAGTTGAATTTTTAAACAAAAACATTAATTTACAACCATAAAAGACTAATTTTTAATAAAATTTAAGAATCCTCAACCAAAAAGTTGAATTTTCAACTAAAAACATTAATTGTTAAACAAAAAGATTTATTTACGATAAAAAAAAAACGAATTGGTAACAAAATTCAAGAATTCTCAACCAAAAAGTTGAATTTTCAACGGAAAAACATCCATTTTTAAACAAAAATATTAATTTACTATAAAAAATTCGAATTTACAACACAATTCAAGAATTGGAAACAAACAATTTAAATATTGAACTAAAAAAGATGAAGTTTTGAAGAGAAATTTCAAACAAAATTCAAGAATTTTATACCAAAAAGTTGAATTTTTGAACAAAAAGATTAATTTTCTACCAAAAGAAAAAAAACGCATTTTTAACAAAATTCAAGAAATCTCTACCAAAAACTTGAGTTTTTAAATTAAAAGATTAATTTACTACCAGAGAAAACAAATTTTCATTAAAATTTAAGAACACTCAATGAAAAAGTTGAATTTACAACTGAAAAAGAAGAATTAAAAAAAAAAATAATTCTCAATCAAAAAGTCGAATTTTCAACTGAATAGGAAGAATTTCTAAATAAAAAAAATGATTTTTCTACAGAGACAAAAAGAGAACAAATTTTCAATAAAATTCAAGAATTCGCAAGCAAAAAGTTGAATTTTCAACTGAAAAACATAGATTTTTAAACAAAAAGATTAAGTTAGAAAGAAAATAACCCTTGTAAAACTATCTTCTTTGTCTCGCAATATTTCCAAAAAAATCACAACTTACTTAATTTCAACATCCCTCCTCGTTTCCCCAGAATTAACCGGCATCAACGTCTTCACTTGTCCAGGCTGTTGTCGTCCCTGCTGCGTAAATTGACTCGCCATCACCACCTGCTTCGGCTGCATCGTTTGCGGCTGAATCTTCACCGGCTGCTGATTACTCCTCTGCTGCACCATCATACTACTAGGGCCACCGCTACCACTTAGCTGGGGCATCAACGTCTTAATACTGGTTGTCTTCTGGGGAACACTTGGCGCCGCACAGCTCTGACTCAACTTCAACGGATTCATATTCGTGTTCAGCGACGTCTTGATCGGGCCCTTTGACAGCGGCGCCGCACTATTCCTCTGCTGTGTCGGTTTCTGCGCGGGAATTGTCTTGATACAACCCGGCTGCTTTTGAGTATTCTGCGGACAAATCACATTCGCCGACTGGGGAACAATCTTCAATTGAGCAGCAGCAGCAGCAGTAGCATTCCGCTGGAAAGAAGGCTGCATCTTTTGATTTGACTTTGCATTGACCTGCAAATTTTGCTGACTCTTTGGCGGCGCTCCCATTCGAAGAACCATTTGCTGCTGTGGCTGCTGCGCCATCTTAGAGTTCATAATATTCCCAGCAGGCTTCGGATTATTCAGCACTGGTGTTATAGTCGCCCCTTTCTGCTGCATGCTCGGTATTTGACTTTTCTGAATCTGCTGTTTCTGCATCATCATTTGGTGATTTTGAATCTGATTCTGATGATGCACCTGCTGCTGCTGCTGCTGCTGCGGCTGCTGCTGATGATGATGATGAATCTGTTGATGCATCTGCTGATGAAGATTCGGATGGAGCAATTGCTGCTGAAGATGCGTCGTCTGCACACTTCCCTGCGACTGTGGATTACTACCACTCTTGGCTATCGTTAAAACATTCGCGTTCTGGGACATTTTCGCTATATTTGGTACACTATTACTTTTAGAAACCGCTGTCACAGTTTGCAGTACTCTAGTTGAATTGACACTCGCCAGAGTTTGGGACTTTTGCAAATTGCCAACAATCGGCCTCTGCTGCTGAGTCTGAGCCTGCTGCTGTTGCTGCTGTTTTTGCATCTGTTGTTGTCCAGGCGCTCCCTGCTGTCCGGGCAATTGTTTCTGCATCATACCACCACCTGCAGCAACAATCGATTTCTGGGCATTGTTCACTATTTGCGGTTGTCTCTGAAGTGCCATTTTTATCGGCAAACCCGCTCCCTTGTGGATAATTTGATGCGGCTGACTAGCCTGTTGCTGATTCTTGTGATTGGTTTGGCTCAGATTATTCAAGCCCGCGGCCAAGGCTTTCTGATTATTAAAAGTCTGCTGTATTTTCTGGCCAACGGGAACCTGGACTTTCTGAATCGAAGGATTGATCTGCTGCACTCTTTGCATGTTGGCGTTGCTCATCACCTGATTCATCGAGATGTGCGCATTCTGCGAATGCACCTGCGATTTCGGCAGGGTCTGGATCCTCGAAACGGGGTTTGTTGTTCGCTGAATGGGAGCTTGACCACCACTCAAGTTGCTCATCACCTTGCCTTTATTTAAATTCGGCTGATTTCCAGTTTGCGGATTGATATTCTGATTTAGATTATGCAGCTGATTTGCATTCTGACTTTTCACTTGGAACCTCTGAACACTAGAAATCGTGGTATTGGCGACAGTTTGCATTGAAGGATTATTAGCCGCTGTTGTATTAGCCGCGAGTGGCTGGAGTTTTAGCTGTCCAGCGAATTGCGGATTCATGGTGGCTGATGGTGATTGCTTGGTGATGGACAGCTCCGAGGAAACTAGAGCCTTCACCGATTGTCCTAAATTCTGCGAAAAAGAAGCGGGTGCTTGCGCCTGAACTAGCGGATTTGAGAGAGAGCTTCCGGTCGAGGGTGGAAGTTGCTTAACTGCTGAACAAGTGTTGACCGGTGTAGGATGCACCGTGTAATTGCACGGTAATTTCTGAGAAATAACCCTCGTTGACAAGACCTGAGTCGTGCTCGTTTGTGAGCTGATCCTCTGAAATTCTTTGCCATTTTTGTTGACCGGAAAGGTGGTGCCGATGACTGGTTTAGCAGCCGGGGAAGCGGTTTGAGTGATGGAGGTGACCAACGATGAATTGACGACGGCTTTCAGATTCTGCAAATTTGTAGGTTTCGCTGCGGCAATTGTGGATTTTGGAAGAGAAGAGGCCGCCTCGACTGTCAGGGGAGTGCTGTTGATTTCTGTGGATGGCAAGAGCGGATTGTTGTTCTCCACTTCTTCCGCGTTGGCCGCAGCCGCAGCGGCAGCAGCAGCACCTAGCTGAAATACAAAACTCATGGTGGCCTCTGCTTTTGATCCCAAGTGGTCGACTCCCTCCGATGATCTTGTTCCATTGTTTTCAGCCGACTCATTTCGCTCGACCGGGACGGCTGGGGGAGGAGGGCCTGGGCCTGGGGATGATCTCTCCCCACCACCTGATCCTCCCCCGGATAACTTGATCACTGATGGAGTCGACGTTTTGACGGCCTTGCACTTACGCTAAATAAAAATTTCTTCAGGACAACTTAGCGAGTTTTTTTTCAAGCAATGCTGCAGCACTCACACCTTCCCTCGCTTCTTCAACTATTTGAGGACTTTGTACCATAGGCTGAAACAAAAAGACAAAATTACAATTAGATTGTCATCGTTTGGAGGCAAGAAATTCAAATACAGTTTCAAATTTTGTAGGTTTATTGCAAGCAAATATTTATTATTTGTGCGAGAGAAAATACGGAAGTAGTTAAAAAGACTTTGACCATTCACGAGCAACTTTCTCAAAGATCATACGATCTTTCTATCGACTTGTGCATTACACGTTCAAGAAATTAATTAACATAATAGTCATCTCTTTCAAATGCTAGCTATCATTTTCAATTCTGTTACAAATTTTAATCAGAAATTTCACCTTTAAATTTCGAGGTCTCTTTTTGCAAATCTAACTGCAAGGTTCAAGGGATAATTAGATTAAAAATATGCGATTTAATCAAATTGAACTAAATATACAACAGGCTGTCTACACAAATCCTGGAAACAAATTCCCTAACATTCCAGGTTTTTTACAGATATCTCAAGTTTTTTTCCAAATATAATTTTTCGTAGTACTTTATCTTCTTATACTTAAAATTCAGTGCATACTTAGGTAAAATTTATCCCCATAATTAATAGTTAAATTTCGACTAAAAAATATCAATTTTCAACTAAAAAATTAAATTGTCAGTTAAAATAGTTAAATTTTAAACCAAAAAGATAAATTTTCAAACCAGAAGATAACTTTTCTACCAAAAAGGACAATTTATCAACAAAATATATGCATTTTCAACGAAATAGTTGAATTTTGAACTAAACAAGTACAAATTTCAATAAAAAATGAAATAATTAAATTTTCAAATAAAAACATTAAATTTCAACGAAAAAAAAAGAATGTTTAACTAAATAGTTAAATTTTTAACTAACAAAGGTAACTTTTCAAACTAAAATAAAAGAGTTAAATGATCAGGTAAAATAGTTAAATTTTGAACTAAGAAGATAAATTTTTCAAAACCAGAACATAAATATTCTACCAAAAATACGATTTTTCAAAAAAATACATGCACTTTAAATGAAATATTCGAATTTTTCACTAAAAAAGACAAATTTTCAACCAAGTAAATTAATTTTGAACTAAAAAATCTCAACTTTCAATCGAAAATGAAATACTTAAATTTTCAACAAAAAAAAAAAAAAAAAAAAGATTTTTCAACGAATTTTTTAATCAAAAATAAAAGAATGTTATTTTCAACAAAAAAGAAACGAATTTTTAACAAAATATTTCAATTGTCAAAGTGATAAATTGCCGAATAAAATTCATAATATTTTAGTGGAAAGGATGAATTTTCAACCAAAAACATAAAGTTTTTAACAAGAAAATTAATTTATAACAAAAAAGACGAACTTTTATCATTAATTTTTATTATTAAAAAAATTTATAAATAAAACAATTTTTAAAAGCACAGTTACTTAAAAAAAAGATCGATTTTAATATAAAGTTATGAATATTTAACTAGAATACTTTAAATTTATACAAAAAAGGGGAATTTTTACAAAAGAAGATTGATTTTTGTTACCAAAAAGACTGATTTATCAACAAAACACATGAATTTTCAACGAAAGAGTTAAATTTTTAAATAAAAAAGGCAAATTGTGAACCGAATAGATGGCTTTTGAACTAAAAAAGATTTTTTTAAATAAAAAATGTAATAGTTGAATTTCAAACTAAAAAGATAAATTTTCAACTGAAATTATAAAACGTAAACTGAAGTAGTTAATTTTTTAACCAAAAAGATAAATTTTTCTAACCAAAAAGATGAATTTTTCTAACCAAAAGATAAATTTTTAACAAAGATTTCTTTCTACCAAAAGAAAAAAGAAATTTCCAACGTAATACATGAATTTTCAACTAAAAAAGACAATTGTCAACCAAAAATGATACAGCTAAATTTTTAGTTACAAAAATTAATTTACAGCCAGATAGATGAGATGAGAGACAAGCTGTTATTCTAATAGTTAAATTTTCAACATGACAGATGAATTTTCGATTCAACTGATGATTTTTACCACAAAATCAAGATTTTTAGCAAAATATTTGAATTAAAATAAATTTAAGTAGCATTAAGAAAATTTTAATAACAAATTCTCTTTATCCTCCTGTTTTCAAGAAATTTTTCCCTTTTCCAGTTTTTTTCACTTAAATCTGATCTGAATTAAAATAGAACCCAAGAAGAAAATGAAATTACTATTTTAATTTAACTATTTTCTTATAAATGTAATTATTAAAAAAATATTATTATTTATTCTTATTTTTTATCATTTTTATTATATAATTCTTTTGAAAAAATGTAATTATTAAATGTAATTAAAAATGTAATTATCCTATTGATTAGAAATTAGTCATTTATTAATTAGATTTAGTTTTTTAAGCGAAAAATGTAACTTCCATTTTTTGTTGAAAATTGAAACTTTGATAGAAGTTTAAAGTTAGTTAAAAATTATATTTAATTTTTAGTTAAAAATTTATCTGTTTTATCTTTTTGGTAAAAATTAATTTCTGTTCTTGAAAATTCAACTATTTTGTTAAAAATTTATTTCCTTTTTGGTTGAAAATTTATTTTATTATTTGAAAATTTAAGTATACTTTATTTTTGGTAGAAAATTTATCTTTTTTAGCTGAAAATTCATGTATTGGGTAAAAAATTACTTTTTTTTTTAGTTGAATATTTATCATTTTAGTTGAAAATTTACTTAAGCTATTCTATTTTTTGTCGAAAATTGACCTTTTTTGATAAAAAAGTAACCTTTTTTTTCTATAAAATTTTCTGTTTTGTAAAAAATGTTACAATGTTACAGTAAATTACTTTATTAGTAATGTTACTAAATTAGTAATATTACAGTACATTGTTACAGTAAATGCAACACTGTTTCTTTGGTTCAAACAAAAATATTTAGTTAAAAATTCGTTTGTTTTTTATATAAAATTCATCTTTTGTATTCGAAATTCCACTTTTTAATCACAAATTCATCGCTGTGATAACAAATTAATTAATTTAGCTGCAAATTCGTTTCTTTTTAGTTGAAAACTGATCATAGAAAATTCACCTTTAGGGTTTAAAATTGAATTATTTTGTTGAGAATTAATTATTTTTGGTAAAAAATTGATTGTGTTAATTGACAATTTAAATCTTTTATTTTTGGTTAAAAAAATCATTTTTTTTTGTTGAACATTTATTTTTTAATGAAAAAGATGAAAATTCATGAACTTTGTTGAAAATGAGTTTTTTTTGGTAGAAAATTATTCTTTTGGATGGAAAATTCAACTATTTGTTTAAAAATTCATATTTTTGGTTGAAGATTCCTTATTTTAGTTTAAAAAAAAATTCATTTTTTTTCATTCAAAAAATTATTTTTAACCAAAAATAGAAGAATTAAATTTTCAGTTAAAAGAAAAGAGTTTTCAGACAAATTAATTTTATACTAAAAACATAAATTTTCTATTTTGTAGAAAATTTAACAATTATTTTTTTATGTTAAGAAATCTTATCTTTGGTTGAAAAAAGAAAAGATTTAGTTAAAAATCCGTTGTTTTTTTATTGAAAATTCATCTTTTGTTCTAAAATTCATCACTGTGAGAAAAAAAATTATTTGGCTGCAAATTCGTTTCTTTGCAGTTGAAAATTTATTTTTTAGCTAACTAAAAATTCAACTACTCTAGTTTTGGTTAGTAAATTTATATTTTTTAGTTGAAAATTTATTGTTTTAATTGAAAATTGAATTCTTCTATTTTTGGTTTAAAAAAATAATTTTTTTTTGTTGATCATTTATTTTTTTAACATTTCAACTATTCTAATTTTCCCTAAAAATTGATATTTTTTAGATAAAAATTCATATGCTTGGTTGAAAATGAGTCTTTTTTTATACAAAATTAATCTTTTGTGTTGAAAATTCCACTATTTGGTCAAAAATTCATCAATGTGATAAAAAAAAATTATTAGGCTACAAATTCGTTTCTTTTTAGTGAACAATTAATTTTTTAGCTAAATCAAAGTTTTCTTGAAAATTTCTATTTTTAGTTCAAAACTAAATAATTTTGTTGAAAACTCGTTTTTTTTTTGTTTAACATTTACTTTTCTAACTAAAAATTAAACTATTCTAGGTTTTGGTTTGTAAATTTATATTTTTCAAATAAAATGTAACTGTTTTGTTACGACTTTGTAGTTTTCGATTGAAAAAATTATTTTTTTCCTGTAAAATAAGTATAAGGACCACATAAAAAAAAGTAAACCGGGAAAAAGGATCCATCATATTTCTTTTTCGAGATCGCGTGTACATAACTTGATTTTGATCCATTCGTATACCAGGGGAAATCTGCAGCCTTGAGATAAATTTGGGGCGATTCGACTAGAAAACATCTCCAGTTTTAGAATCCTCAGACTCAACTTGAGCGACTCGTCGACAAAAATAACTCTTTTGAACTCTTTGGACTTGGAATAATTAAAAATAATTCCTAAATCGAGAATAAATTAATTCCCCGATCAATAAAAAATGCTTTTTCAAACAACAGAGATAATAAAAAAGAAATAATATAAAGATAAAGGCTCGCTGGCGTGGCCTCCTAGTTTGTGCATAATGACTTCATTGTGTTGTCAAGCGTGTTTCTCTTTTGAAATCGAGAATCCCCACTCTCCATTTTCCTGCGTATTAAACGACCAATAAGAAGGTCGCCTCCTCGCATTGGCGTCCATTCTGCGCTTTAATTTCCTATGAATCGGAAATAGAATCTTCGAAACTAAAGTTCGTTGGCTCTACTTTCGTTACGACATTTCGAAAACAACAAAGTTATTTGTTACATTTGTTTAAACTAAAATTATTCTGATCAAAATTCTTTTTCATTTTCTGACTCTCATTGAATTTATAATTTATCATTTTTCGTACTAAGGAACCTTTAAAAAAGTTCGCGTTTCTAAAAAGCAATCAACTCACAGTTTCGCAAGTTTATTATAATTAATGTTGTTTGTTTCTGTTTCTAGGGATTCAATTATTGTGTTTAATTTGGAAAAAAAATCAAATTACAAGGCATTCTGAAACACATTATGTGAATACTACATTAAATTAATTTTGAACCGTTTCCAATTCATAACTTTCCAAGTAACAATCTTGCATTTTCAACAAAAAAGATTATTCACTAACTAAATAGTTGAATTTTCAATCAAACGATTAATTTTCCACCAAAAAAGCCAACCAAATAGTTGCATTTTTAACTGAAAAAGATCAATTTTCAATCAAATAGTTGAATTGTAAAATAAAAAAAGATCAGTTATCAAACGAAAATAAAATAATAAATTTTTCAGGTAAAAAAATTAATTTACTATAACAAAATAACAAAATTTTTGACCAGTGATAAATCTTCAACTGGACTAGACGAATTTTAAACAAAAAAAAAGATGAATTTTCAACTAAAAACTTTTGTTTTGAACAAAAAAGACCATTTTCAACAAAAAATTAAAAAGTTAATTTTTCAGTAAAAAAATTAATTTACCATAAAAAAAATTCACCCAGTGATGCATCTTCAACTGGACTAGATGAATTTCAAGCCAAAAAAAAGATGAATTTCAAACTAAAAAAAAGATGAATTTTTAACTAAAATGATGAAAATTTAGTTAGAATACTTGAATTTTCAACCAAAAATATTAATTTTCCAGCAAAAAAAGACGATTTTTCAACAAAATATATAAATTTTTTACTAGAAAATACAAGTTTTCAATCAAACAGTTAAATTTTAAACGAAAAAATAGCAATTTTCAACAAAAAATTAATTTTTCAGTTAAAAAAATTAATATACCATAATAAAATAACAAAATTTTTAACCAGTGATAAATCTTCAACTGAACTAGATGAATTTTAAGTAAAAAAAAAATATGAATTTCAAACTAAAAAAAAGATGAATTTTTAACTAAAATAATGAAAATTTAGTTAGAATACTTGAATTTTCAACCAAGAATATTAATTTTCCAGCACAAAAAAAAGACCAAACAGTTAAATTTTGAACGAAAAAATATCAACTTTCAACAAAAAAATTAAAAAATTAATTTTTCAGTTAAAAAAATTAATTTACCATAAAAAAATATCAAAATTTTTAACCAGTGATAAATCTTCAACTATACTAGATGAATTTTAAATAAAAAAAAGATGAATTTTCAACTAAAAACTTTTATTTTGAACGAAAAAAGATCAATTTTCAACCAAAAATGAAGTAATTAATTTTTTAGTTAAAAAATTAATTTACCATAAAAAAATTCACCCAGTGATGAGTCTTCAACTGGACTAGGTAAATTTCAAGACAAACAAAATGAAATTCAAACTAAAAAAAAAAGAATT
Organism: Druon quercuslanigerum; assembly: GCA_010014905.2. Taxonomy (NCBI): domain Eukaryota; kingdom Metazoa; phylum Arthropoda; class Insecta; order Hymenoptera; family Cynipidae; genus Druon; species Druon quercuslanigerum. Next base: position 11,952 of record JAAAKG020186661.1, on the reverse strand, counting down.
TTCAACTAAAATGATGAAAATTTAGTTAGAATACTTGAACTTTCAACCAAAAATATTAATTTTCCTGCAAAAAAATACGATTTTTTAACAAAATATATGAGTTTTTAACTACAAAACAACTTGTCAACTAAAAACTTTCATTTTGAATGAAAAAATATCAATTTTCAACAAAAAATTTAAAAATTAATTTTTCAGTTAAAAAAATTAATTTACCTTAAAAAAATAACAAAATTTTTAACCTGTGATGAATCTTCAAATTGACAAGATAAATTTGAAACAAAAAAAAAGAATTTTTAACTAAAAACTTTTATTTTGAACGAAAAAAGATCAATTTTTCAACAAAAAATGAAATAATTAATTTTTCGGTTAAAAAAATTAATTTACCAAAAAAAAAATTCACCCAGTGATGAATCTTCAACTGGACTAGATGTATTTTAAACCCAAAAAAGATGAATTTCAAGTGACGAATTTTAATATAAAGTGATGAATCTTCAACAGGAACAAATGTATTTCAAATCAAAAAAATTAATTTTCAATTAAAGTGATGAAAACTTAATTAGAATATTTGAATTTTCAACAACAACAAAATTAATTTTTAAAGAATAAGAATGATTTTCTATCAAAAATACGATTTTTCAACAAAATAGACAAATTCTCAACCAAAAAGTTGGATTTTGAACGAAAAAGATAAATTTTCAACAAAAAATGTAAATTTAGTTTTAGTGAAAAATTGAATTTCAACCAAACTTAAGAATTTTCAACTAATATGATAATCTGTAATTCGAATACTGGAATTTTAACTAAATAGTTTAAGTTTTAATTGAAAAATATCAATTTTCATCCAAACAATTGAATTTTGAACTAGAAAAAATCAGTTTTTAAACAAAAATAAAATAATTCAATTTTTAGTAAAAAAAAAAATAATTTTTTACACAAAAAAAAAAAAAAAAATTTCAAACCAAAGTGAAGAATTTTCTGTTAAGGCTATGAATCTTCAACTGAAATAGATGAATTTTAAACCAAAAATATAAATTCGTAATTATTTTTAAACAAAACAATTATTAACGAAAATTATGAAAATGTAGTTAGAATACTTGAATTTTCAAAAAAATCTATGAAATTTCAACTAGAAAAGACAAATTTTTAACCAAATAGTTGAATTTTGAAATAAAAAAGATCAGTTTTCATAATCAATCTTTAATTTCAATAATTGTATTTTAAGCAAACAGACGAATTTTCTAACAAGAAAATTAATTTCTACCAAAAGAGACGAAGAATTTCCTGCTAAAAAAAATAATTTTTTAGTAAAAAATTCAGCCCTTTAATTTTTAGTTCAAAACAATAAAAATACAAACAAGAAAAACAACGAAATTAAAAAAAAATATTTACATTTTCAAACAAAGTGATGAATTTTTAACTAAGAAGATTATTATTTATCAAAAGAGTCGAATTTTCAACTAAAAAATATATGTTTCAGAAAAAAATTGAATAGTTATATTTGTAGTTTAAAAAAATAAGTTTAACCAAAGAGATGAACTAAAAAAAAGACAAAAAAACGAAGTTACAAATTAATAAACATTATGATTTACTTTTATATTTTAATTTAAACAATTCACTGACAATTTCAGGTTTTCCAGATAGAATAAACAAACTAGTCTAATAAACAAATTGAAGTCAGAGCGAGTCAGAGTGACCAATCATTTCTTTGTAATTTTTTTTGTTATCATTTCCGGATTTATTCCCTCTTTTGAACAATATTTACCTGAAAATAATTATTTTTAATGGAGTCGAGATAGGAAATTACCGATGATACAATAAATCAATAAAAGAAACAAGTTTAGATGCTAATAAAATATACGAACTCACGTGACGTTCCTAATTAAAACGACCTTCCGCTAACTACTAATTGGCGATACGTCCTCAATAATTTTCACAAGCTTCAAGTTTGCAGACATTTTTTTATAAAAGGAAAAACAATTCGTTATATTTGATAATTAATTTATAATGGATAATTAATTAAAATAATTACTTTATAATGAATAATTAATGAGTCATTAACTTTAATTATTTAATATAAACAATATTTGTTTATTTACCCGCCTCCCCAGTTAATTAAAATTTAAATTGCCAATAAAATTGTGTATCGTTTATGAGAAGAGAAAAAAAGAGAAGAGATGAGAGACGGTGACAAATTAATGCAACCGAGACGTAACAACAAAGCATCCGGACACCTTGGCAGTGATTCCGTCCTCGGGTTGCACATCCACTAGGTTGTCTGTTAGCCGAGGTTATGATTTCGTTGCATGCAAGCGCATTTAAATTTAACCCAAGCTCTCCTTTATTTTCTTCAAGAAAATCGTGAATCACTGCATTATTATTTCATCCTCACTTAGCCAAAATTACCTGAAATTAACTTTAGAAATTATTCAAAAATATCTTGACTAACGACATTTTTTTTGCATACCAGTGCTAACTTCGAAATTGTTTTATTTATTTAGTTTTAACGCAAAATTCACTGATTTTTATTATTTATATTTAATCATTTTTTTAACTAATTTTTTTTAATTAATTTATTTTTAATAATTATTCACTTTCTATTATCATTAATATTTAAGGACTGTAACTTTAATCGACGAAACAAACAATTTACAATGAAAAAAAAACTTTCAACAAAATTCTTGATTTTTTAGCCCAATAAAGGAATTTTCTACTCACAAGGATGAACTTTTAACCAGAAAAAAAACGAATGTTAAAAAAATAAAATTTTCAATTAAAAAAAGAACAGTTGAATTTTAGACTAGAATGACATTTTCATACAAAAAAGATTAAACTTCAATAAAAAAAACAATTGAACTTTCAACCCACAAATTTGAATAAAAAGCTAAATTTCGCGAGTTTATTATAAATAATGTTTTTTTCTGTTTCTAGGGATTTAAATAATGTTTAATTTGGAAAGTTAAAAAAATCAAATCTTGCATTTTCAACAAAAAAGATTAATCGCTATATAAATAGTTGAATTTTCAACTAAAAAATATCGATTTCCAACCAAATAGTTAAATTCTAAAATAAAAATAATCAGCTTTCAACAAAACAATATAATAATAAATTTTTCAGTAAAAAAAATTAATTTAGCATAAAAAAAAAAATGAATTGTCAACTAAAAACTTTAATTTTTAACGAAAAAAAATCAACTTTCAACAAAAAATATTAACATTCCAGCCAAAAAGACGACTTTTCAACAAAATATATGAATTTTCAACGAGAAGACAAATTTTTAACCAAAAAGTTGAATTTTGGACGAAAAAATATCAATTTTTAACAAAAAATGAAATAATTAATTTTACGGTGTAAAAATTAATTTATCATAAAAAAAAATAAAATTTTTAACCAGTGATGAATCTTCAACTGGAGTAGATGAATTTCAAACGAAAAAAATATGAATTTTCAACTAAAAACTTTTATTTTTAACAAAAAAAAGATCAATTTTCAACAAAAATTGAAGTAATTAATTTTTATTAGTTAAAAAATTAATTTATCATAAAAAAAATAACAAGATTTTAACCTGTGATGAATCTTTAAATTGACTAGATAAATTTGAAAAAAAAGAAAGAATTTTCAACTAAAAACTTTCATTTTTAACGAAAGAAGATCAATTTTCAACAAAAAATGAAATAACTAATTTTACGGTTAAAATAATTAATTTACATTAAGAAAAAAAAAATGTTCTACCAGTAAAGAATCTTCAACTGGACTGGATGAATTTCAACCCAAAAAAAGATCAATTTTCAACAAAAAAAATGAAATAATTTTACGGTTAAAAAAATTAATTTTCCATTGAAAAAAAAACTTCAACCGATGTAATGAACTTTCAACTACAGTGACGAATCTTCAACTCAAATAGATGAATTTTAAATTAAAAAAGATTAATTTTCAACTAAAATTATGAAAAATTAGTTAGAATACTTGAATTTTCAACCAAAAGTATTAATTTTCCAGCAAAAAATACGATTTTTAACCAAACATATGGATTGTTAACTAGAAAAGACAAATTTTCATCCAAGCAGTTGAATTTTGAACGAAAAAATATCAATTTTCAACAAAAAATGAAAAAATTGATCTTTCAGTTAAAAAAATTATTTACCATAAAAAAACATTTTTAACCAGTCATGAATGTTCAACTGATTTAGATGAATTTTAGAACAAAAAACATGAATTTTTAACTAAAAACTTTCATTTTTAACGAAAAAAGATGATTTTTTAACAAAAAATGAAATAATTAATTTTTCAGTTAAAAAAATTAGTTTTCCATAAAAAAAAATTCAACCATTGATGAATCTTTAAATGGACTAGATTAATTTTAATCCAAAAAAAGATGAATTTTCAACTAAAAAATTTAATTTTGAACGAAACAATATGAATTTTCAACAAAAAATGAAATAATTAATTTTACGGTTAAGAAAATTAATTCTCCATTGAAAAAAAAACTTCAACCAATGTGACGAATCTTCAACTGGAATAGATGAATTATAAATAAGAAAAGATGAATTTTCAACTGCAATGATGAAAAATTAGTTAGAATACTTGAATTTTCAACCAAACCTATTGATTTTCCAGCAAAAAAAAGAGACGATTTTTGAAAAAAATATATGGATTTTTAACTAGAAAAGACAAATTTTTAACCAAAAATTTGAACTTTGAACGAAAAAAGATAAATTTCCAACAAAAAATGAAACAATTGATATTTCAGTTTAAAAAAAAATAATTTACGAAAAAAAAAATGTTTTTAACCAGTCATGATTGTTCAACTGGATCAGATAAATTTTATACCAAAAAACATGAATTTTCAACTAAAAACTGTCATTTTTAACGAAAAAAAGATGATTTTTTAAACAAAAAATGAAATAATTAATTTTTCAGTTAAAAAAATTAGTTTTCCATAAAAAAAAATTTCAACCATTGATAAATATTTAACTGGACTAGATTAATTTTAATCCAAAAAAGATGAATTTTCAACAAAAAATGAAATAATTAATTTTACGGTTAAAAAAATTAATTTTACATTAAAAAAAAATTCAACCAAAGTGATAAATTTTTAACTCAAGTGACGAATTTTCAACTGGAATAGATAAATTATAAATAAAAAAAGATGAATTTTCAACTAAAATTATGAAAAATTAGTTAGAATACTTGAATTTTCAACCAAACCTATTGATTTTCCAACAAAAAAGAGACGATTTTTTAACAAAATATATGGATTTTTAACTAGAAAAGACAAATTTTCAACCAAAAAATTGAACTTTGAACGAAAAAAGATACATTTTTAACCAAAAATGAAAAAATTAATTTTTCAGTTAGAAAAATTAATTTATCATAAAATAATAAAAAAATTTCAACCAGTAATGAATCTTCAACTGGACTAGATGAATTTCAAACCAAAAATGTAATTTTCCATTAAAAAAAATGCAAGCAAAGTGAAAAATTTTCAACTCAAGTGACGAATCTTCAACTGGAATAAATTTTCAACTAAAATTTTGAAAATTAGCCACCGTACTTAGCCGATTACATGAAATTAGCTTTAGTTGGAAGAAAACGATAAACTTTGCACGAAAAATATAATAGTTGATATTTCACCAAAAAAACGTATGTTAAAAAAATAAAATTTGCAATGAAAAAAAAAAACAGTTGAATTTTAGACCAGAATGTAATTTTCAAACAAAAAAGATTAAACTTAAAAAAAAAAACAGTTGAACTTTCAACCCAAAAATTTGAAGAAAACGTTCCATTTTTAACGAAAAATATAATACTTGATATTTCACAAAAAAAAAACGAATTTAAAACAAAATTAAATTTTCCATTAAAAAAATGAATTTTCAAAATAATAATTGAATTATTAAGAAAATAGTTGATTTTTTATCAAGCTAAGTTAAATTCCCTACGAACAGAGGAATTTGCAAAAATTACATTAATTTTCAAAAAAAATGGTTGAATTTTCAATTTAAAAAGAAAAATTTGTGAAAAAGAAATGGAAAAAATAGATTTTTAGCAAATTAAATTAATTATCAACGAAAAACAACGAATTTAAAACTGAAATGATTATTCTGGAACGACAAAATTTATTTTGAACAAAGTTGTTCAACTTTTAATAAAAAAAGAAGAAATTTTCAACCAAACGGGCGAATTTTCAACAAAACAATAAAAATTGTTTGCCAAAAAGCTGAATTTTTAAGAAATAAATTAATTTTCAACCGAACAAAAAAGACAGATTTTTAACAAAATAGTTCAATTTGCTACACGATTTGAATTTAAAACTAAAATGAATTAGTTCTACTTTTAAAACAGAGGTTGAATTTTCTTACTAAAAACTTGATTTTCCACCTAACAGATGCATTTTTATTGAAAAAAAGGAAATTATAACCATGAAGATTATTTTTCTACCAAAAAGACAGTTTTTCAACAAAAAAAGTTAAGTTTTCAACCAAAAATATAAATTACAGTTCCAGTAAAAAGAATATTGCAAAAAAAAACGAATTTTCAAGCCAAAATTATTTAATTAATTAAAAATATTTGACTATTCAACAGTATAATTTTTCAACTTAAAAAAATGGGTTTTCAACCAAAAGTGTATTGGTTGATATGTCAACAAAAAAGATTTTAATTTAAATAATTTAAATAAATTAAATAAAATTTAATCAATTCGGAACTAGTTTTAAGTACCTAGAATGCAAACGGGTGTTAAAAAAGGTCGTGAGTACCGGAAGTGAATATAAATTATGTTAAACTAAGGACAGTGTTGCCACAGAGAAAAAAAGTGATAACAGACACGCAATAGGCAAGTTTTTTTTAGATAAGAATAAATAAATAAATGTATAAGTTGTGCTAAGTCTTATCTTTTCCTAGAAGGACTAATTTTTAAATGTTTTATGTTTGTCGACTAATTTTTTTATTCCCTTAAAACAAAATCAAAATTGCGTAAAAAATTTATTTAATTTTCAAACAAAGGAAAGAATATTTAACTAAAATTATGGAATAATACATACATTTCAAGTTAAAAAAAAAATAATTTTCAACCGAATAAAAAACAAAATTTCAACAAATAGCTCGCTTTTCAACTAAAGAAATTAATTTTTAATTAAAATGATAATAATAATGGTAATTTTATTTAAAACCTAAAAGACGAATTTTCAAATAAAATGATAATTATTTGACTCGAATACTTGAATTTTTATTCAAAAGTAGAATTTTTAAAACAAGGATATTAATTTTCAAAAAAAAAAAAATATTTTCTACCAAAAAAATCGATTAAGACAAATTTTCAGCCAAATTGTTGAATTTTTAACTCAAAATGTAACAGTTAAATTTTCAGTTGAAGAAATTAATTTTCCACCAAAATAATGATTTTTCAAATAAAATCTTCAACAGAATAGGTGATATTTATACCACACAAAAACATGGGTTGTTAATCATAAAAGATTAATTGTCTACAAAAAAGACGACTTTTCAAAAATGTACACAAATTTTCAAACAAATAGTTAAATTTTTAGGTAAAAAATATCAAGTTTTAACCAAAAATATAATATTTTAATTTTTCGTTAAAAAAACTAATTTTTAATTTTAAAAACTCATTTTTAGCAGAATAGTTAAATTTTCTACTGGCATAGTTAAATTTTTAGTAAAAAAAATGATTTTCAACACATAATTTAAAATTTAGCAAATTAATTTTTAAATTTGTTAAATTTGGTAAAAAATTGAAAATTCCCGGTTAAATCAAGAATATTAATTCTTTTCGAAAATTATCCATCTCAACTAATGTAAGAATTATAATTTCTTTGTCAAATTCCCTGTTCAAATTCATAATTTTAATTTTGTTCGCAAAAAATCCTTTTTTCGAAAATTTCCAGTACTAGCTTGGAATTTGTTAAAATTTTTAAATTACCGTTTCCAAGTCAGAATTATTACTATTATTATTATTATTATTATTTTTATTATTCTAGATACATTTCATTTCAAACTATAAATTTAAAAAAAATGAAAATTCCTTGTTCAATTTAAAAGTTAAATTATTTTAATTTTAAATATTTTAACAATCCTTAAAATGCTTCGAGGTATTATTCACATGTTTTATATTTTTTTAATTATTGTTTTTTTTTAACACTGCCAAAATTAAATAAATCTGCTTAAAATCTTTTACATTAATTTTTGTAAATCCTTGTAAATATTTATAAACATTTCAAAATTTTAAATTCAATTGTTTTTCGTAAGATCAAAATTCAAAAATTTTACTTAAAAATTAAATTTCGTTAAATAGAACAATTAAAATTGTAACGTTGAAAGTTTACTTTTTTCTTTTAGTTTTGAATATTTAAATTATAATTACTCTTTTTCAAACTATAAATTCAAACTATAAATTTCTAAAAAAAATTGGCAATTCCCTGTTCAATTTAAAAGTTAAATTATTTTAATTTTAAATAGTTTGAAAATCCTTAAAATGCTTTGAGATATTATTTACATGTTTTATATTTTTTTAAATTAACGTTTTTTTTAACTCTCCCAAAATTAAATAAATCTTAAAATCTTTCACACAAATTTTTGAAAATTTACTAAATCTTTGTAAATATTTATAAACATTTCAAAATTTTAAATTCAATTGTTTTTCATAAGATCAAAATTCAAAAATTTTACTTAAAAATTAAATTTCGTTAAATAGAACAATTAAAATTGTAACGTTGAAAGTTTACATTTTTCTATTAGTTTTAAATATTTAAATTATAATTACTCTTTTTAAATCAATTGCATAGTTTAAAAATGAAATATTTTCGACTGAAATTATATTTTAAATTTAATAAAGGACTTTAGTTATAAATATATTATTTTGAAGTTATTTTAAAATTAAAAATAGTTTATAAAGTTGAGATTTTTTAAATTAGTAAGTCTTTCCTATTGAAACAGTTTAATTGTCAATTATTATTTATTTTTTAAAACTTAAAGTACAATTTAATTAAAAAAAAAACTATTAATTTATATTCACAGTTGATCAACTAAAAATATTTTTATAAAAAATCTTGCCCCTAATTTTTTATTGTTAAAGTTTTTAAAAATTTAAATGTACCGTTAAAAATTAAAAATCTAAATAAAAAAAATAAAAATTGTCAAGCCAAGCAGCAGCAACGAGTTAGTAGAATTAACGAGGAGGTTTCGCGAGCAAAGTGAAGCGCGTTCCGTCGCTAAAAGTCGATTCTGTTGGCAGCAGTGGGATTTGTCAGCGACCTACTTGGCGTACCTCGACCCTTACATTGATTCGTTGCAAACCCAAATTATTTTTGCACCGATTATCCTTTAAAGCTCTCTCTAACAAACAACAACTACTACTACTTCGTTTAGTTCAAGCTAAATTCAATTATACCGAAAACTCAATTCGATTCTTCAACTCAAAATAGAACCAACTGGTTCAAGATTCAAACTACAGGCGCCAAACAAGTGTGTCAAAATGAAACTTTAAAAATTGAAATTTAAACAGGCTGGCCACAGTCAAGCCTACAAAAAAGTTTTGTTATTTCCCGATTTTCCTAGTCAAAAGTTCCATATTTCCAGGTCAACTTTTAGGCATTTATAATAATTATTATTCAATAATAATTGCTTTATTATATCAATTCTGACAAGAATTATTCATTTTTTAATTTTCGAAATAAAATTTTAACTTCTAACCTAATAGTTGAATTTTCACTTACAGTTGCATTTTCAATTAAATAATTAAATTTTCAATCCAAAAATATTGACTTTTAATAAAAATAAATGAAATTTCGACTTTAACCAAAAACAGTTGGATTTTCAACCAAATAGTTGAATAAGTAATCAGACAAACGCTCAACAAAAAATATTAAAAGATTTTCGATCAAATAATTTAATTAAAATAATAATAATAATAATAATTTGTAACATAAGAGTTCAAAAAATTAATTTTCGACTATGAACAAAATTTCCAAGCAAATAGTAGAAATTCAATACAAAAGGATCTAATTTTCAATAAAAATGTTGAATTTCTAGCCTAATATTTAAATTTTCACCCTACGAAAATAAATCTTCAGCCAAGTGATCAAATTAAAAAAATTAAACTTAAATTTTCAAGACAAAAGACGAATATTTTAGAAGGCAGTCAAAAACATACATTTTCAATCAAAAAATATGACTTTTTCAACAAAAAGTGAATTTTGAATCCAAATAGTTTAATTTTTCTACATATAATTAAATGGTCAATTCAAGCCAAAAAGACGATTTTTCTGTAAGGCAGTTGGATTTTCAATAATAAATAAAAAAAAAACACTTTTCTACGAAAAATATTAACTTTCTACAAAAATAAAAGAATTTTCAACAAAAATGTTACACTTGTAATAAAAAAAAAATGCATTTGTAACAAAATATTTAAAATTTTCAATCAAATAATTTAATCATAGAAAAAAAATAATAATAATAATTTGTCACGTAAGAGTTCAAAAAATTAATTTTATTCCAAAGACATCAATATTCAACTTTTAACGAAAATTATTAATTTTTTACTAAAAAGGAAGAGACTTCAACAAATTACATGAATTTTGTACCAAATAGTTTATTTTTTAACTAAAAATCTATCATTTTTTATTAACAATTTAGTTAAATTTTCAATCAAATAATTTAAATTTAAAAAAAGGAAATAATAATCATTTGTAACATAAAGAGTTCACAACATTAATTTTCGACCAAAGACATCAATATTCAACTTTAAACAAAAATGATTAATTTTTTATTAAAAAGGATGAATTTTCAACAAATTACATGAATTTTTCAACAAATAATTTATTTTTTAACGAAACATCTCTGATTTTTATTAAAAATGGTATAGTTAAATTTTTATCAAAAAAAAATTAAATTTAAATTTTTAAAAACACATTTTTTTACAAAATAGTTGCATTTTGCAACAAAAGAGAAGAATTTTCAAAGAAAGATTTGAGTTTTCAAGATAAAAAGTCGAATGTTTTAGAAAACATTTGGCAAAACATTAATTTTTTATATACTTTATAACTAAAAAAAATTAAATTTTTAATAAACTAGTTATATTTGAAACAAAATAATTAAATATTAAGGAAAAAATTGAAATTGAAATGAAATTATGAATGTAGATTACTTTTTAGCAACAACAGAAATTATATCTTTAAAAAAATTCCAACAAAAAGACGTTTTCTCAACGAAAAATGTAATATTTGATATTCTAAACAAACAACATTTTATTTTGAATAAAAAACAATTAGGTTTAAAAAAATACGAATTTTTAACAAAACGATTCCAATTTTAACCAAAAAAGATCATATTTCTACCAAAACTAAATCAATTTTGAAACTAAAAATACGAATTCCCAAACAAATTTTAGATTTTTTAACCAAAAACTTACACAAGAAGATTAATTTTCAAATAAAAGAATAATTTTTCAACAAAATACATGAATTTTTAATTATACAAGACAAATTTTCAACTAAGAACAAATTAATTTAAAAAAATTAATTTTCAATAAAACATAAAAATTATCAACCAAAACTTAAATAATTAAATTTTCAGTTAAAAAATTGCTTTCAACCAAAAAAACTAACTTTAAAAAAAACAGTTACATTTTCAAACAAAGGGATGCATTTTTAAATAAAATTCTAAATATTTCAATGGAATTATTGAATTTTAAACTAGAAAGACGATTTTTTAACTGGAATTCTAAATATTTAAGTAAAATAATTGAATTTTTGACTAAAAATATTATTTTTCAACCAAAAACTTTCCAAAGAAATGAATTTTTAACTAAATGACAAAATATTAAACTAAAATAAAAACAACCAAAGAAAAACCAGTTTTCAATCATCTAGCTCAATTTTCAATTACAGAAATGAATTTTTAATTTTAAAAAATATATAATGCAAAAATAAAAAATAATAATAA
>JAAAKG020186650.1:0-25211 GCA_010014905.2 Druon quercuslanigerum | reverse complement strand
CCCCAAGTGAAGATCCTCACAAAGTCGTCATGTGAGGTTCCCCACTTGGGTCCATTAGTATCCAAGGTATTTTGTTTTGGGCGTCATTCACTCTACTGGCACTCTTCTTATTAACTATTTTTCGCCATACTTATCTGTCCTTACATACTTCTTTAGCTTCTTTAACGTCCATGCATTTTTTCATGCAAACTCTCGTGTTTCTGAGGCTTCTTATGTCCCTTCTGACTAGGGTCTCATTCACACATTCTAACCATTCTTTCCGCGGTCTGCCTCTGAGCACGCTGCCATTTACTTCAGCATGCTTTTTGTTAACCAAAGTTTCAATCCATTCCGAGGCTGCTCAATTGCTTTTATTATTCATTGTGTAAAGTGTACACCCAACTACCAACTTGATTTGAGAAATGTATATTGCTAGTTGAAATCAAGCATAAACTAATTTGCCAGCCGTTGTAAAGTGGAAAGTCTAGTTTTAAAGGCAGTACGAGGAGTGCAGGGACAGAACTAGAACCGATAGAGTCATGGCTTCTTTGTGTTGTGTACTGATAAGGAAGGTACTCCAGGTGTCTCTAGCCGATTTGATTCTCCTCGATATATTTTGTAATATTAGAAAAGCAAAGTGCCACGTATGCTTTTTTTATTTGCGGAAAAATATGTAGAGAGGGTAAAACAGTTCCCCATAGATAGCGATCTCAAGTGTCGACTGTAAAGTTTTGTCTATAAAAACCAAATTTATTTCAAAGAAACATACTGGAAAAGTTTCCTCGTGTTGAAAGATGAATAACGTAATTTTTTTTAATAAGAAGAAAAATGAAGGAAGTAAACCACTCTTGCATATTTTTAAAGTTGTGCTAAAAATTTTTTGATTCACAGGAAAAAAAATTTGCACTTAAGACAAAAACAAAGTTTACATGTGTCGACAGCAAGATTTGAAAAAAATTAATTAGGGTGGGTATCCGTAAACACTTTTTTATTTTGTGTCTATGATAATATATACTTTTAATACATAATGACAATTGGGAAAATAGTTTTATAACAATGGAAGTAAAATGGAGTCCATCAAACATGAATAGAAAATTACGAGGAGGAATCCCCCCCCCCCTAAATATGTATAAAATTACAAAATAAGTCAAAGATCGAGCACAAAAGCCGAAGATAATACGTGTTGTACACAACAAAGAGGATGAAGTTATTTATCTATTTCTAAGAAAAAAAGAGAATTAAAAAAGGCAACTACCCCTAAAGCGTTTCACATTATTAGCCTTTATAATTATTAAAATTAAATTAATTAAAAAATTAAAAAATTAAAATAATATAAAATGCGCATTCTTTTTATAGCTTGTTTAATTTTAAGGCGTGCAATCTGTTGTAAATGAATTATTATATATAATAGAATATCTGACAACGAATAATGAATCCTATCTATAAAAATATAAACTAAAGATGATAATATATAATTCGATAGAATTAAATTTTTTTAAATTATTCTAACAGGAACTACAGGAAAAATTCAACATTCGTTGTAAGCTATTTTATTATTGTATATTCTGTAAAAAAATTTATCCTGCGAAAAAACTAGGTGATTGATTTACAACTCTTTATTACGATTTTTTCTTAAAAATACAATACGTATTTTCTTCGGATTTTTTTCTTAATTTTGGACTTATTTTACAAATTCATACATTAGGGGGGGGGATTTACCCCGTGTAACTTTGTTAGTCACGTTGGATGGACTGTATGTTACTTCCATCCATATAAAACTGTTTTCTTAATCGTCTTTGTGTATGAAAAGTATATATTATCACAGACAAAACAATGAAAGTTTTCAGGGTTAGCTACCTTCATTAATTAAAAAAAAAGATTTGAGTCAAAAACACGTCAACGTCATATTTGTTTCAATTACAAATATATAGATATATTTTTTTTGTGCGAATTAAGAAACTTTCAGCACAACTTAAAAAATATGTCGAGTTTGTTTCCCCCTTCTTTTTTGAAAAAATTACGTTATTTATCTTTCATCACGAGGAAACTTTTTCAGTATGTGTGATCCAAATAAATTTGGTTTTTATACACAAAACTATACAATGGGGGTCTTTCACGATTTTAGATAATATAATTTTTTATCACATAATTTTAATCTGAACCGAAGGTGCGTTGTGATTGTTTTTTCTTTTGAGTAATTAAACAGAAAAAAATTATTAAAAATTAAAGGCGGTAAAACACTTATTCAAATTGGTGTCACGTGACTCAGAGGTTCTCATAATTATCTATCAATGTGAAAATGTGGCTTTGATGAAAACCATGAAAACTAACGAAACTCATGATAAAGAGGTTAGGCCACGGTCTGCTGTCAATTCGGACTGTTTTGATTTGATATCTTTATTTGTTAAGGTTTATGCGACAAAAGGAATGTGCCCACGCAGCTGGAGGATTTTTTTTTACTGGTAATGATGTTTTCCACGATTAAAGCGAAAACTGCGCATCTTATCAAAAAGCGATTGATAACAAATTTGTAGATATTTTTTCAAATGCACAATTCTTTTCTACTCGTCTTTTTCCGTATTTTGCATAATTTAACAAAAAAAAATATAATTTTTGGATTTTCCATTATTTTTTATGTCGTCAAAATTTCAATTTTTGATTTTTTAGGATAATTCAAAAAGTATTTATGATAATCTTATCGGGCATTCAAAAAGCAACATTTTTCTTCTCTTGACTTTTTTCATATCGTGCATTATTTGACTTAAAATGTTCATTTTCAAGTGTTTTTTAAATTTTGTAAATGGTATATCTATAAATGGTAATTTTTGGTCTTAAAAATATTCAAAATGGGCTCACTTTTTGAATTTTGATCCAAAATGGTTGGCTAACGAACTTGACCTTCATTAGATACTAAAAGAGTATACCAAAGGAAAATCCAATCTATAAATTCTTTCGCAAGTATCGTGCTCACATACATACATACATACATACATGCATGCATACATACACACACATGCATACATACATACATACATGCATATATCCATACGTACAGCTACACATACTAATTCGTAAAAACCGGTTTTTCGGATTTAGGGGATCTCGAAACGTGAACATTTGACAAAAAATTGGGGGGGGGGGGGTCAGATTTTACACAAATCTAATATCTTCTCTGATGAGAATGTAAAAAATGGGGTTTTCACGTATACTAATGCGTAGTTACGCAAAGTTACATTATTAATAAAGCATAGTTTATGTTAGCATGATTTCACAATGAATTTTATAATTTTATGAAATTGCGTAAGAGTAATTAAAATTCTTAATATGAATACACTTAATTGTGTATCTTTCATCTGAATGGACATTTAAAAATAATGAACATCATAAACAATGGTTTCGAGGTATTTATTTTTTGATATAGTCTGGCTGTACTTTGAACTTTCGCTCTTCACTGATTGGAATTGACCAGTGACGAACGTTGATGAATAGTCTCAAAGAATAGTTCGATGATTAGTTACTCAATTTCGCGTATCAAAAAACTAATGAACCATGTCCATAATGCCGGGTAACGTAAATTAATCCCGCTAATGACTTTAATGTTCTTATTATAACATTTTTTATAAAATCATTTAATGCAGAAGAATTAAGTCATCTATATGTAAATTATTTCATGATAATCTTTCAATATTGGCGTGGGTATTTATGAAAATATTTCAAGAAGTCTGGTTTTACCCTCATCGTTAAAAAAACAAGTAGTGGGTTCAGTTATACTTTAAATATTCATACTGCATAATACATGATTGATGGCCTATTTTCAGTAAAGTTCTTATTATTAATTATACAATTGAAGAGAAAAAAATGAAGTACAAGGAGCAGAAATTCGTGCTTGTTGATATTAGTCATAATTTTTTTTTCGTCTTCTCATTGTAGATGAGATTGTATCACTGTAGACAATGGATAGCACTCTCACGCTCTTTTCATGTCCGGTTACAAGCAATATATCGAATCGTCAAGTGTGTTATTGATAGGCAGATGAGGCGATGTATTCGGCGGATTTCATATTTTGATCGGTTGGTCTGGACCGGATGTGCACATCAAACGAGTCGAGCGTCCGAGTAGCCAATGTGCGTGCTAGGAACACTTACCATCGCATCCGGGTACGGATATCCGTGCCCTGCTGAATAGTGCATTGATTGGCCGCCATATTGATTGGTATCAGTGTACTCTGAACTAGTTGCGCCATTTACCATCCACTTGGCGATATTCCAAGAAAGCGAAAGGTTCTAACCACTCGCTGATGTCTGCGAAAGGGTTGTCCTGGATGACGAGGTTCTATGACTCCTGCCTAATACTGCGTTCGCCACATTCTTGTGGCCAAAACTATCGAAGCATGTACAAAAAATACGTCACACTGCCACGGGAAGGAGACATAACAGTTTTTTTATTGTTTGTGACATAGGGTGGAGGGGAGGTGTTAACCCAAAATGTGACATAACACATAGAAAACATAAATGGGAATAAGAATTTTTTTGAATGCTTTTCCCCTTTTTTCAAAAGAATTCTTCTTCATCCCCTTGTTTTCAAGAATTTTTCCCTTGCTCTCTCTGTTTTTGTGCTAAAATGAGATCTGGGTTAATAAAATCCAATGAGAGAATCCAAATACACTGTCAACAATTTTGTTTGAATCAAACAAATTAGTTCTTTGATATATGGTCACACAAATGTTTGTTTGATTCAAATAAATTTTTTATTTGGCTTTATTTATTTGGATCAAATAAATTGTCGATTAGTCTGAATAAATCTCTTTTTTTAATTAATTAAAGTTCTTGTTTAAATTGAATATATATTTTTTTCATTAATTATAGATTTTGTGCAAGTGAAGTGAACCGTTTTTTATACTTAAAATCAACATTGAGTATTTATTATAAAAATCATACGGTGATTTTTTTAACTTCAAACTTTCAAATATCTCGAAAAATAGGCACTCTACGAAAAACTGTGGGGATGGAGGTGGAGGCAAGTTAAAAAAAAATGTAAAAAAAAATTCGAAACGAGAAAAATGTTTGAGAAAAATTATACGCATTTTTATCCAAAGAATCCGAACATGTAACAAAAAATAGGGGTTCTCATTTAAGATTTTAAACTTGCCCCCAACCCTACCCTATTTTTTGAGATATTTGAAAGTTTAGAGTTAAAAAAATCACCCGGTATATATATAAGTGTTCTTGCTTTTATAAGTATACCGCGATAATATTATAATAGATAAAAAACATAATCGATGTCATAAATCTTCTTTTTAAAGAATGGATGTTGGCATTGAAAGATTTACTCACTTGCGAAATCTTCTATTATATCGAGGGTAGAGCCCCAAAATTCAAGTAGTTCCAACACCAGAAATATTGTGCCCATTTTTTAATTAATGTTCAGCTAAGACAGTAAATCAGAACTTTTAGAATCACACAACACTGAAAAAGGACCAATGGCATCAAATTAATTAAATGCATAATTAGTTTAGATTTTAGGTTAGTAAAGCGGTGAATTCAAATAAACAGATTTTAAAGAAATGCATTGTTCAATGAAATTGAGTTTTTTTTTATGTAAATCTAATAAATTGTACGAAACAAATTAAATAAAAAATTTTTAATTGGAGCAAAAAATGCGTTTCATCTCTATTGGTTGTATATTCTGCTATTTTTATTAAAGATGTAACTCTATCAAACCATTAAAGAAACATTCTGAAAGAGAACAGCACTGTTGTAAAAATTCCTGTCAATTGTGCAGCGCGTCACCAAAATAAAAATATTGAAACAAAAAGAGTTGCACAGATTTTTTATTTTTCAATAAAAACAAAACGATACCGTTTTTAAGCTATTAATTAGCTTGATTTAATCGCGAAAACTATAAGCAAAAGAAGTGGTAATCACTTTTTAAGAAAATACCAAAAATGGATTTCCACCCACTTTTAAATCAAACTGGAACAATAAAAGGTATTTCTGAAATATAACACTGGCGCCCTTATGCCCCAGGATCTTTCAAATATTATCTAGCTTCCTTGAAAATTATAATTTCCATGATAAGTTCAAAAATAATATAAAATTTATCAATTGATATTATTCCATTGCTCTAACAATAGGTAATATTGCTTGTTGTGCACATGTCATTTTGAAACCACGAACTATACCTATTCTCAAAAAAAATTAATTTATGTTTTTTTAAGTAAAGCAAAAACGAAGTAAGGTTGTTTATGTAGTGTAAAGCCGCTCATATAGGATAAAGTCACTTACGCAAAAGTTTATATTCTAAAATTCAATATAGAATTTCCTAGGGACAAAAATATTCTCGATTATTTTAATTGAGGTAATATATTCTGCATAAGAACTGTATCCCCATGTTTGTATTGCGCAGTTTGTCGCGATTTTAAATATTTATTTGAAAAAAGAATCTTATTTTAAGAGACCAACAAAAATCAATATTCTATAAAGCAAACATATAATTCTGTTGCAAATTAACTTGAATAAAGTCAGTTTCTAATGAAATTTAATTATATACTCTTAGTATATAATTACATAGAAACAAAATCTGCCCACTGGGCGGACACATTCTCATCACGTGCGGTTCGGTTTTCTCGCTCGAATCGACAGATCTAATTTGGCGATTGTTAATTTTCTTTTGTTAAAGCTCCTTTGGCCTTAAAGAACACCTACATCACACACATTGTGCTTCGCACTCAATTTCGTCCATAGTGTGAACTGTTCTATATTAAGTTCAACGCTATTATATTAAATGAATATTATATTCATTTCGGTACCCCGGTCCGGGAATGCTTATATAGATATTGCAAATTATTTCCCACTAATTTCAATTCTTAGCTACCCTGGGAAATGAAACATTTCAATATATTTATATTATTACAATGCATAATATGCATTGTGTTTGAAATATATTTGTTTTAATTGCATTGTTTTTATAATTTGAAAGAAACTGGGCAAAAAACATGTTAATTAACCTTTTATTGCACTTTGTTTCGTTCTTTCAAAAGCTTATTTTGTTTATTTTTAATGTAACTTTGTACGATTTAGGTAAAAATACGCATCTGATCGAAAAATAATGAATACAAAATTTGTAGACCATTGTAGACCATGTAGATCATTGCACATAAAATGTTCAAATCTTGAAAAAAGGGTCTCAATAATTTTTAAAATGCTCTAACTTTTTGTATTTTCATTAAAAATAGCTGACTAACGATCTCATCCTTTCTTTTTACACCCATAAAAGGTGTGCCGCAGCACATTTCAATCGGAGCAGTCTTCCAAAAGGATTTTTCAGATTTAAGGGGTTCCGAAACATGGAGATTCAAAGAAATCCACCATATTCAGTTGTCACATAAAATCAATACCTTCTTATCGAGCTGAGAATGTAAAAATAGAGGAGGCGAAAGAAATGAATCAACAGGACAATAAAGGCGGGATTTTTTTATAGAAGGATCATGAATGTCATGCATAAATAAATTTTAAATACTAAAATGAATTTTTTTAGTATTTTTTGTACACAGCATACAAATGATTAATGCAAAAATCTTAAATAATCATTTATTTTTATTGAGCTGTCATTGATAAATAATCTTCTTAACGCTTACAGCATTTTGCTTCATAGGATCCCGAATTCTGGAGAAACACAAATGAACGGACTTCACTTTGTTGAATTTATTTTTTAATTTGGTACACCGCTATTAAATTTTTGTTGTCATTTCGAAAAGATCGTCCAGGCTGTTCAAGTATTTAAGGAAGCATTTATCAGATACGCTACAGAATACTTTGAGGTGCCCCACTCTACTTTGAGAAATAAATTCCATAATTAGCATATTTGATTGATTTCATACATTATTATAAATTCGTGCATTCGTAAATAGTTACTAAAACTTAAATGAATAACACGTTTTAAATTTTTATAACGAGTGAGCGACTTCACCCTACATTGGCAAAGTCGCTTACACTGCAATGATGAATAAACAGTTTGCTAAGAAATATATTTGGCTTTTTCCATTTAAGATACGAAGAAGGGAAATAAAATATTATATATTTCAAGCCTCAATATTTAAGTTTAAATCATTCCATGAATTTATTAGAAAACATTGCAAAAAGTGAGCAACTTTACCTTGTTTGTCGGTACATCAGATTCTTGTCTTCCGAAAAATCCATAGTCACGATTTTAGTGTGTAGGGTACTCTGAGGATTATCTAAAGTGGACCTCCCCCATAAGTGGCCTCCTTGGGAAAATTGATGATGTCAGAGAATTCGATCGAATGGGTCCTAACTAGTCTGGGGCTGTGAATAGACTCGATACAATAACCAATAACATCGGGACAAGTCGGAGGACTGTGTGAGTTATATTACCAAATTTGCCTCTTGCCTTCTACTGTTAAGTTAGCGTCATCGCACTCTGAATATTGCATTTCCTACTATCCCAGAATCAATAGGAATAGTAGTAACTCGAGCACAATGCCGCGAACGTGACAAGATTTGATGCTTTGAAAATCTCATTCTAGTACCGTACGGGCTACAGCATCACAGTATGCTGGATGAGGGAAAAAATTATGAAGCTCTTCAGTTTGGTTGGAGCTGTCTAAGGATATGATGAATACAATAACATATACATACCTAAAAGGCATACTCAGGGACTAATGGCTCTATGGGCATGAGAATCCGTAGGAGTTTCGTTAGTGCTGCAACATTTTGAGCAAGGTTATGGATGCGATGACGCGACATTCTATGGTGGCGAACTCATTGTCTGGATTCTTTGTTAGTTCAATCATGAGTAGGAACGTGGTTTTATGTAATCGCGGCTAGAATCTTTCAGGCGATTCAGATTTCTTGCGAAATTGATGGAACGATTGATTCTTCTTCATCTACTTCTACTTCTCAATATTATTTATTCTTGAAGGAGACCTCATTTGTTAAGTATATCGATATTTTGACTCGCGTCAGAACGTGAGCCACTCGAGTGACCGCAGGGTTATTCTATTATGTAAATGGATTGCTTTCAGACTGCCCATGTCCATGCCGCAGTGATTTGAGTGCACCGCGTAGGATCTGTCGAAAACGCCGATGACCGCACGATACCTATATGTATGAATCTACACCAAGGATTGTGCAAAGTTAAAATAGATAATGGACGTCTGAGAATTCCTTCCTCAATTTAACCAGCAAAAGTATCTGTTTCATAGACACTAAACCTCAAGGTGTCGAATTGTTATTCAAAAGTGGATTAAATCGTTGCACAATAATAAAACAGTTCACTTCTACGTAGGAAGATGGGAAATTTTAATGTAGTTTTAATTTATGTTTTAGTGTGTGCTTATGTAGTTGCCAACTGTTTTTTCATTCTGTAAAGTGTTACTCCACTTATGTATCAAAATTTGACGATTCGTTTTTATTCCGCTTTATTCAGCTAATATGAGTGCAGTATTCCATATTCTCCTTTTATTTGTTATTGTGTTGAATTATTTGAAAAAAGTATACCAATTGCAGTTAGTGTAGGTATAATAGAAGTTTCACTGGAAGACTTGTATTTTGGTATGAATACAATTTGAGTTCTCTAAAAAAACAGGAAATTTGTTTGTTTTCGTTTAGTAAAAAAATGCTGTTGATTAACAAAGAGCATAGCAGGATAAGTATGTATATGTACTGCCGTCGTATGGTTTGGGTTCAGATTTTCGAAATAATTGACCTATAATGTAAGATTGAATTTCGCAAAAGGTCATATATTTAGAAAAGGTTGTAGAAGTTATGTTCGCTTTTTCAAAAAATGAGAAACATTATTTTCTCAACAATGGATTGAACGATTTTGATATCCCAAGAATATATTATGAAAATTAATGGGACCAGTATCAGAAAATGCTCAACATTTTTTCGAATTTTTTCATGGGATGGACTTGATATACGTCTATGATGTTTGACTAAAGAAGTCTTCGACTTATTTAGTACAATATTTTTTATAGTTAAAACATTTAGAAGGACAAATTAATAGTTTAAGTCCTGTGGACAAATAAATTTTTAGCCTGACATTTGCAGAAATTAATGTTTGATTGTGACATGGAATCAACTAAAAATGTCTTTAAAAAGATTCTTTATTATGATAAATTGCAATTTAAACGCAGTTGTTAATGATAAAAATTATGTCAATTTGATGTCAATTAATGTCAAAATTCATAGCATTAAGTAATTGGAAGGAAATTTTACATTTATTTCGTGTCCTTGAAAAGTAAGTATGTTCAGTGCTGGAATTTTTGTTGTATTTTTCATGATTTTCAGTGCAGAAAGATTAAAAATTATAACATCTCGCGACTTTTTAAGGGGTAATTTTTACTTTAACGTTTTCGGCTAATAACGTAATGGTTTTGAATAAAAATTTTTTTAGTAAAAAATTGTGGTATTAAAGAAGCTTTTTACAAAAAATGATTATATAGAAGGACTCTCGAATTACGACCTTCTGTATGCAGATGAAAATCGAATTAAATTAAATTTGCGAAAACATATCCCTAGGAGGTCTGCGAAATAACCAGCTGATTAAATATTATTTTTAAAACCTTTGGTCGTGCACGGATGATATATTTACCTCAATTACTTTATAGATTTTTCATTTAATAAACCATAGCTACGCATTTTTACAGAGAAGTCAATTACATGAAAGAATTGCTAAACTATTTTGGTTTTGTATTTGCCTTTTTGATCTTGTTCTATTTTGCAGTTTCCAGTGTTTAATTGAAAAACCAATTTAAGTAACTTTTAAATAAAGTTTTTGTACAATTTGAATAATTGAATTTAAGATGATTTAATTTTTAAAGTACCCTGTTAAAAAGTTGCGATGCGACTTTTATATAATCTCGTCGAAGATATTTTTATTTGTAAAAAAATTTAATTCATTAAGAGTGAAAACCTATTCTTAAATCTATATTGCATTTTTAACACTGCGTTTGGAAAAAATATTTTTCTTTATATGGCCGGACACTTATAGGGTCCATTCGGAGTTACTTTATCCACGTTTTTTTAAAAAGTCAATAGTTTAATTTGAAAATATTTAAAATGCTTCATTGAAATATTTGAAGTTGAAATGTGATGGAAATGTAAACTTTGTCAATTGAACATAGTTCTATTTTGCATGTCTGGACGTCAATTATTGTCAAATTACTAAATTTTGATGGTTTCCAATTAGGAATTAATAATCTTTGAGCAGAATGGATTGCATATTTAAATTAGTAAGATTATGTGTTTCAGTTTTCATTCATTGTTCCATTTTCGGAAAAAATAAATACCTAAAAAACCCTGAATGACGTGAAGATTTCCAAAATTTATTTTCATTACAATTGAAATTTTCAAAAAATTTAAGAAATATTATAAAATGATAATTAAATAAGGTTTTGTAGCTATATTTTTCGTTTGATAAACCTTGCCTATAAATTGTGAAAGAGATACGTTTTATTTTCAGTGAAAATCACTTATGAAATCAAATTAATTAAACGTAATTATTGTTTGAATTAATTTTGTTTTCTTGTCAAGTTATTTAATAATATTCTCTTTCGACAGAGAATTTGTATTAGGATTACGTCTTCGATGAGGTTATTGCAAATTGCAATTTTTACAAATGACTACCCGTTTAGATGTCAATTGTCAAATAAATTAATTTTGATGGTTTCCAATCAAGCTAAGCTCATGAGAACATTCGAATTTAAAAATTTTAAATGATGAAGCTACGTAAAATCTGTATTGCTTTACAGCAGTAAATTAATATAGGAAGATAAATAAAACATAGTTTAATAGTTTTCTTTTTAATCCGAAAATTCGATTTTTTATCAAATTTGCGAAACCAATTTATGCTTTAATAACATAAAATAAATAAAACGAGAGATCTTATTGAAAGAGCATGATCGTGTGTACATTAACATTACACTGTTTAGCAGAAAATGTTTGGAACATATCTTGGCGTCATTATTAGAATTTTTTTTTTTTAATTTAGTCGTATTGAAATCAATGTGCAAGACACATCACAATTTCACATCAATGTGAAAAACGTATCCATATTTCACACGAGTATTCTTATATTATAGTTGCTATACTCGTATATAACATTGAAGGTATTCCCTCTGAGGTATTGAGGCACATGGACGACCACCGTAAGTTTTTCCCTTGGCTTCACGAAAAGTTTAAATAGCACATTTCCGACGGATAAAACCGACAAATTGAAAGGCAAACTGCAAAGTGGGCATTTGTAGAATCCTAGCCTGAGAATAGAACTTCCGAAAGCATTGCGTCAACATTTTCTGAAGCTTGGAAATTAATTTATTTAATCGTTCCCATAATTGGCTGCGGACTTGTGGATAAAAGTTCATAAGCTGAGATGATTAAATAGCTTTATTCGTCTACTGTTCCAGAATTAGTTTGAACTTAAATTTCAGTTAATATACATATATATTAGTTAGTTATAAAACTATTATAGTTATCTATATTTATAGTACTAAATTTGAAAATAATAATTTATAAATAAAATTTACTAGTCGTTACTTATATTTGATTTTTTTAAACTTTTGATTAATTATATATTTTTTATTGACAATTAAATTATTTTTTATTTGTGATAACAATAATAGGCGATTCCTTAAACATATTAATGCTGGAAATGTATATTACACTGACAAAGTCAATTAGCTTGTAGAAGTTAAAACTCCTCTTCAAATATCTCAATTCAGTATCAGAATATGGGTCGCTAAATTTTTTTATTGTATATAGAGAGATGAATGTAGAACAAAATAATTTTTGACCATTTTCGTTCACACGCTCACCTTAGCTCCAGTATGTAAACTGTACCAGAGTAACCTTGCTTCATGATTACCCAGTAATTCTCGGGTGAATTTTTTTACGTGAAATGAACTGGTTTGAAGATTGCATGTGAAAGAAATTCCGGAAGATCCACATTCAGGCAAGCATTAAGTGCAATGATGACTTGCTGGTGAAACATGTCAGAACCATCATTCGACTGACGATTTTCTACATAGTTGCAACGTAAAATAAAAATAAATATACAATTCATGCTTGTGCTTTAACCTAAATGTCTTCATCTGATTTAAACTTTTTTTTAATTTAAACGAAATTTAAATGAGAGAATTTATAGACAAAGAATATATTATGCTTATGTTTGTACTTTATGGACAATTTTTAGAGCAAGTAAAGTTCCTTCAGAAGTAGTAATACTTTGATTTATTTATTCGCAAGATATTTAAACAGAATATAAATTAAAATATATTTTAAATAACTTTTGTATATAATTAATCACATTTAGATAAAAATTATCAATTTT
Source organism: Druon quercuslanigerum (assembly GCA_010014905.2). Classification (NCBI taxonomy): domain Eukaryota; kingdom Metazoa; phylum Arthropoda; class Insecta; order Hymenoptera; family Cynipidae; genus Druon; species Druon quercuslanigerum. Next base: position 11,882 of record JAAAKG020186650.1, on the reverse strand, counting down.
TCAAACAAATGTTGTGATCAGATACATATAGTTTAAATCAAATCAAAATCAAATTTACTACTTATTCATTGGAGGATGTATAGCGCTCATTTTTGTAAGAAAATGTTCTTAAAGAAGTCTCAACTGTCACTACTATGGGGTTAATTATTAACACTAATTACGTAATCAATGTAATTACTAATTACATTAATTATGTACCCTTCGGGTATGGGATATGCTATACATTTTTCTATGCCTGTCTTGCATGGAGAGGGAAGGGGGGGGGGGGCTAGTAGAAAATTCAGCTATTTGGTCAAAGTCGAACTAAGTTAAAAATTCATTTTTAATTTCACTTTAATTTAATCTCTCTAAGTTAAGGATTCAAGAACTTGGTTAAAAGATTGTATTTTTCTGACAAATTAAACTGTTTTGGATTTAATTTTAAAAATAGTTTTTATTTGGAATATCAACTATTTCATTTTTCGATGGAAATTCAACCACTTTAAAAGATTTTTTGTATTAAAAATTAATATATTAATATATATTCCTGGTTACGCTAATTGGTTAAAATCCAGTTTTTTGGTTAAAAAGGAACTATTTTATTAAAAATTTATATTCTGAGTTTGAAAATTAATGAATTTTCTAGAAAATTCAACTATTTTGTAGGAAATCAGTTTTTGTTATATAAAACTACTTTTTTGTAATAAAAATTCAACTATTTTATTTGCGGGTAAAAACTGATATTTTTGTTTATAATTTTAGGTATTTGGCTAAAAATTATTATAATTTTTTTTTAATTCGTCTTTTCAATAATAAATTAATCATCTTTTTGGCTTAAAAATTCGATATGTTAGATAATTTTTTTTAAATGTATTGGCTGTTAAACTTTTTTAGTGGGGAATTTAACTATTTGGTTGAAATTCAAACTAATTTGTTGTTTAATAAGAAACAGTCAGATTTCATCAATCCCCGTCCCTACCCTTAAATTATCATGCGTAATTTTGCATGACCTTTACGTCAATTCACGCCAAAAATTTAGTCGATAAAATATACGGACCTTAAAAAAAGAGGGTACGTGCTTCCAAATTTCAGAAATAAACTATATGTGAATATGTACGGCATTTGAAGTTTCAAAATAAGATTTTATTACTGAAATAAATTTGATAAATAAATGAGACGTAGATATTTCGAAAGAAGGCCAACATTTGCTAAGTTATTTAATATATGTGCTTTGTGCTATTTGTGCTAGTTCTTTTCAACATATTACTATAAGTAAAAAAATGCCTTACAATTTTAATTTAGTATTAATACATTTATTATATTGTTCAAAGAGGAACACTAAGATACATTTCAAATGCATTAATGAGCTATAGATGCTAAGTTACATCTACTAACCTGCTTGTCTATTTATTTACTATATTACTATCAAAATAGTTGCTTAAAAAATGGATAAATGTTACTTAATTGATTCAGAGATTTTAGTGTGCCTACATGTGGATTGTTTCATATTTGGCTTCATTAAAAAAAATATTAAGTTAATTGAAGATGTCATATAGGTTCCTGAACAAAGCCATCATATATCCTGTCATCACGCGATCAACTCGTAAGCTTTGCGTGGTAGGCCAATGTAGGAGCAATCTGGACCTACGTATCTATGTTAATGTGGTATGCACATTGCACAAATGCTAATAGGCTGACGTGCAAGCGAGCACAGGCCCATTTTGCAAGCTCGCTTTATCGGTATTAATTCAAAAATTAAATATATCTGGAAGAAATATCCACAAGTAAAAAGCCCTAATTAACTTTAAGGTTACCTTTTTTATTATTTAATCCAACAGGTAATATCTGAATCACAGTATGAGTTAGTCGCGTTGAAAAATATAACTGGCGTCTTCTTATCTGCATACATAAAATTTAAAGTATCCTTACATATATTATTTACAAAGCTTAGAAAAATTAAGCTGTAGGATAAGCATGATTTGTATTATTTTTTTATGTTGTACTGTTTGACCTCAAAAAACCTATTATTAATAAATAATTAATTAACTATTATATTATATCCAATATAATAGCCAAATCCCTTTTGCGAAAAATGTGTAAAACTTATTTTAAAGTGCCTTCCATAAAATATGCTACCAACTCACATAATATTTTGTACGTTTCCTGCTGATAATTAAAAAAGAATTGCGAATTTTTTGAAAGATGACCCTGAAACGGAAGCCCTTTTCCAATAATCTTAGATCATTCTTTCTTTTTAATAACAGGCTAAGTACCATGTTTTCAAGACACTTTTCCGTTTTCCTCATTTTCTTATTTTCTATTTTTCGCTACAATGCGAACTGAATTAATACAACGAAATAAGAAAATCCAACCATCTTTGCTTGAAAACTCAACTATTGTTAGTTTTGTTTCGGTATTCATCGCGATTTATTAGAAACTTGACTATTTGGTTGAAAATTTAATTATTTTGTTAAAAATCAATTCATTGGCAGAAGATTTATTTCTACGGTTAAAAATTTAAGTATATAAACTTTGAAAAAGTAGTCTTCTTGGGTCAAATTTCATGTTTTGTGTTGACTGTGGAACTCATTTGTTACAATTTTTTTTTAGGTAGAAGATTTATCAGTTTATTTAAAAGTGTATCTTTTTCATTAAGAATTAAGCTACTTAGTTAAAAATTCGTTTTTGTTTGTTGAGCATTAATTATTTTAGAAACCGCAGAAAAAGCACGTAAATTGTTTAGAATGAGGGGAGAGGGGCACCTTGTGCGTTACGGTAATTTTATACCTAGACAAAATTGTCAATAATAAAAAGAAAATGTCCTTCTTTTTTAGTTGAAAATTCAAATATTTTGTTGAAAATTCCCTTTTTTGTTTGTTCAAAGTCCGCCTTTTTTAGAAGAAAATAAATCTTCTTGGTAGAAAATTCGTCCTTGCGGTTTAATAATACAATAGTTTGGTTCACCATTATACTTATTTGGTGGATGATTTAAGCATTTTTTTGAAATTTTTTTTCCGGTGAAACTGAAATGTTTTTTATTTCAAGTGATTTTTTATCAATAGTCGATTATGTTGTATTTTATTTATATTATATTTATCTACTATGTTTTGTGGAAAATTTATCTTTTTGGATGGAAAATAAACTATTTGGTTTTAAGTTAAACTACTTTTAAAAAATCATACTGTCTGGTTAAAACTGTAATGGTTTTGTGGAAAATTTGCTTTTTTAATTGAATAATTTCGTAGAAAAGTAAACTGTTTGGTTGAAAATTAGGTTTTTTGTTGAAAACCCGCTTTTTATGGTGAAAATTCAACTATTTTTACGAAAATTATTTTATTTTACAAATTAATTATTAAAACTGTTTATTTGACGCTCTCTGTTTTGCTAACAAATATTTTGTTAGTTAAGAATTCCACTCTTTTGTGTGAAATGCGTCTTTATGGATCGAAGATTAACCTTTTGTGGTCTTTTTGACTTGAAAATGTAACTGTTTGGTTAAAAGTTCAACTGCGTTGTTAAAAATTCGTCTCTTTTGCTTAAAAGTTCATCTACTCATATTTGATTGCTAATGCAACTTTTTCGGCAAAAATTAATTGTATTGAGGTCGAAAGTTTGTCTTTTTGATTTGACAATTCATCTATTTTTGATAAAAAATCTTTTTTGTGTGAGAATTCGAATATTTTGTTAAAGTGCAATATATTTCTACTGAAAATATTAGGAATTTATAGTTTTATATTTAATTCAATACGGTATTTTCATTAAATTTATTTAAATGAATTTATTTTCCAATCACTGACCTATTTTCGTGAAAAATAATTTTATTTCCCCTATTTTGAGAGGTTTTTGCTTCACGTTACTTTGCTTGAAGGAGGGGGGAGAGGGGGGGCTATGTTGTTCAATTAGAGGGGCCAGAATAACTAACTTAAAATTTGATAACGTAGTGTATGGACCCAACCATAAAAAATCTAGCTTGTGTTTCTTTGGTTACGAAATTTCATAAAAAGCCATTGTTTTTATAATTAAGCATTTCAATATTACAATTTAAAAATAATAAAAAAACTGACAATCTTGCAGGAACTTCGAAGGTCATACACCATTTAGACAGTAGGTAACATTCTGAAATCAATGCTTGGCGAAATTGAAAAAGATTCCAAACCTTATTTTAAGTTCTTACATAATTTAAGCTATTGCAATTATACTCAAATTCCAATATGTGAAAATTTAATCCATAAAGAGTTCTAACCGATGCATATTGGAAACAATCGACGTAATATGCAGAAAACAAGTGAATCCAATTACAATTTTCATTGTAGTAGTTAATTATGTAGTTTTCAACTGTTTTTCTCTTGTCCAACGCATTCATTCTCTCATAGATAAAAAATTGACACCTTCGGATTTAGTGCGAATTTATTCAAGAAATTGTAATGTCTATAGGTAAGAACCTATTTTGCATAGTATTAAAAATATGATTTTATATCAAATTTGAAATGTAACGTGTAAAACAATCTTTTTTTGTGTGCAAAAAATTATATATAATTTGTCTGAATCTTTTAGTTTCCTGTAAAAAAGCCATTCGTTTTATCTTTCAAGCAGTTCCATTAAATTATAATAGGTATATTTTCACCTGTCTTCGTACAGAATGTGTATTGATCGATTACACAACTTCAAAGGTGATTTAATCTCGAGGAAGATTGAAAGGATCTTAAACTTTTACGCGAATAAGGTACAAGTAAATTTTAGTTTATGCTGAATTAGGAAGTTATTTGACTAAAGAATTTTCAGTAAACAATTTTATGGATAAATTATTATATTCGAATTACCAAGACTTTTTTTATGCCTAAGGGATGATCCTGTATATTTACTTAATATTTCAAGACAGATTTGCATGTCTAGGTAAGAAGAATAAACAATGTAATGGAACATGCCGTTCTTATCATCGGTTTCTTTAACAATTAAATTAGACTGTCTAATAAGGTACATCATGTGCGGTCCTCTTGATTGAAAGTAAGAGCCTTGGGTGAGATAGAGGAGGTGTGATTATTCTGGGTTGTGGTCATCACGCCCTTGAACCAAGATCTGGTTGTTACATTTTATTGTGTTGTGTAAATTATGCGTACGCGGAAGGTGGATACCTAGTCCTGGTGGGGATTCAAATATTTAGTATAAAAGTTATCGGCACATAGGAGATCAACATCATATCTTCATCGATTCTGCTCCCATCAATATGAAGGTAGGCAATCTATTTCAAAATAGACTTTTAATTCCTCTATTTCTTTTGTAATATCTCCATACATGTATGAAATACAAATGCCATTTTCAATACACTTTTTGATGCTAGGGATTATATTAAATATACTTATTTTTTCTAAAATTTCATTTTTACTACCCTAAAATTGTTACCAATTATCGCCCCCCCCCCCCTATGTAGTGAAAATAACTTAGTTTAAATAAAAAATTTTACACATTAGAATATCACGCAAAATAAAAGATATCAATATAGTCTTTTGATTTAGAAATAATACTAACATTAATTTGTTTTTCAGATTTTCGTAGTTCTGTGTCTGGTGGTAGGAGCCTTTGGAAGTTTGGAGCCAGCGGGTTATAGGCCTCCTTCAAATCGTTACATTCCTGCCAATAGACAAAACAGTGCGGTACCTTCTCAAAGTTCTCAATATCTGAAACCTGTCAAAAGTGCTTCTTCCAATCAATATTACTCTCCAACTTCGTCCTTCGCTGCTTCTCAGCGAAATGTAGACAATCAATATCTTTCGCCCTTCAATACTCAACAGAACTCAAACCAAGGATCTTCCAGGAAATATTTAGCTCCTGTTATTGATCGCGCCTCTTCTAATCAATACAATTCTGAAGCTTTGTCTTATGGTTCTTCTCAGAGGAATGTGGACAATCAATACCTTACGCCTTTCAATTCTCAACAGGACTCGAATCAAGGATCTGTCAGGACCTACTTAGCTCCTCCTATTGATAGTGCCTCTTCCAATCAATACAATTCTCAAGCTTCATCATTTAGTGCTTCTCAGAGAAATGTGGACAATCAATACCTTACGCCCTTCAATTCTCAACAGAACTCGAACCAAGGATCTCCCAGGACCTACTTAGCTCCTCCTTTGGATCGAGCTTCTTCCAATCAATACAATTCCCAAGCTTCATCATTTAGTGTTTCTCAGAATAAAGTTGACAATCAATATCTGACGCCTTTCAATTCTCAAAAGGATTCGAATGAAGGACCTGTCAGAAACTACTTAGCTCCTGTTATTGATCGTGCCTCTTCCAATCAATACAATTCTCAAACTTCATCATCTGGTGCTTCGCAGAGAAATGTGGACAATCAATATCCTGTGTCCTTTAATTCTCAACAGGACTTCAACCAAGGATCTTCCAGGAACTACTTAGCTCCTGCTAATGCTCGTGCCTCTTCCAATCAATACAAGCCTTATTCTTCATCAGCTTCCAGTTCTTCCTCCTCATTCTCCTCTCCATCATATCAGTATTCTCCCTCATCTGTTTACTCTTCTTTCACTGCACCTTCATCGGCTTACTCTTCTCCTGAAAATTCTCTCTCTCCCCCTTCCACTTCTTATGGAGTTGCTTCGACAGGATTCAACAAAATCTCTGCCGGTAGTCCCTCTTCTCCATATATTTCGCCAAACGTTAATCAAGATTACTCAAGTGGACGTAACTATCAAGAAGAGTCGGTGAGTATCCATTTATAGCATCCTTTTTTTCAAATCGCCCTTTTAAACTCGCTTTTGCCTAACCTTTTACCCTCCAGTAGGAGCGTTTTTTCATTTAAAATCCAACAGATTATAGGCATCAAGCCGCAAAATATTTTAGAGATTCAATATTTTTTTTGTAGAGAAATTAAGGTACACGTATTTTTCCAAATTAAAAAATAAATAATTTTCACGAAATAATGCGAATATTTGAATTTTCATGTCTATAAAAAAACACACACACATTATTTCAGAAAATGTTTGAAACGTTAAAAAATACTAAAATCGCGCCGATTTGATTGCAAATATAAAATAATGATTTTGACAAAAAAATATACTGTTTTTGCTGATTTATTGTTGAATTTGATCTTTCAAAAGAAAGAAATTCTTAAAGTTTTTTGCGTGATTAATATTTTGAGGCCGTAAAATTTATTTTTATGGAATAGTTTTTTTTTTTTGAATTAATCTCAGAAACAAAAATAAAATATATACAGTGCCGTACTGAAGCTTGAAAACGTTTTTTAAAGCCAGGAACTTGATTTTTATGAAGTCGATTTTTTTTGCATTAATCTCAGAAACAAACAAAAAATATACAGTGCCGTACAGGAATTGGAAGTTCGAAATTTTATTAAATACCTCGTCAAATTATTCTTAATTCATGCACTTTTCATTTTTGGAGACATAGTTAGTGAGTGAGACAGAGCGGTCTAATTTCTGGTTTTCCCCAATTTTTATTATTAAACTTTAAATTCTAGAAAAATCAAGAAAAAAGCTGTAAAAATATTTGAGTACCGCAAAATAAATCTTTACATCTGTTTTGTTAAAAAGAGTTAAAAGAATTGTAAGAATATTTACTGGTTCTCGAAATATCATAAAAATTGCAAAGACATGCGTAAAAAGAAAACAGCTTGATGGAACGTTGCTCGTTCTTCTGTTCTTTGTCAATGCATGGGAAAAGGTCTTGCGGATGTCTCTACACTTTTTATAATAATTCGACAACCAGACGAATTTTAAAAAGTTTTTCGAACATATTTTAAAAAGTAAATTTCAAGGTAAATTTTTCTTGACTTTCAAATTTTTTTTACAATTTCCGTATATTTTGCCAGAATATATCCTGCGATAAGTGAGTGCTCGTTTTGAATCGCTCATTTTTTAGGTCTCCTCATGGACGATACTAGATGTACAAGCAATTTTAATTATAAAAGCTTGCATATCTAGAGAAGTTCTACAAAAATACCTTTTACTCTTTTATAATATTTTGCATTCGTTTACGAGAAAAATACAATAACACAGTTTTCAGAAAAAAACTCCTGGCCTTAAAAATGGTTTACCCCACAAACAAATAAAAGAATGCCTTTCTTATGTTACCAGAAACTTAAAAAAATTATAAGCATAAAAAGGTGAAACTACCTAGAAAATCTTCTTTTTATCTTTTTGAAATTAGAAGTAAGAAACAAGATTTTGTGGAATATCCCACCTAAAGCGGTCATCTGATTACTACGTTTTTAATTTTAAATTAAAAATTTACACTCAAGAAAAATATGTAGTAGGATATAACGAAAATGAAAATTGGTCTTTCCTTTTCTTACGGCTGGGGAGGGGGGTGGGGGTAGTAAAAAGTTTCTAGTCGATGCTGAAAAGACTTTCTGAAAGCTTGAGCGAAAAACAAATTCTTTCAGTTTGTACTGCGCGAGAAAACGTAAAAATCGCGAGGAATTGCATTTTTCTTGGTATTTCCATGCGAAAAATTTTTTTCTCTTTTTGGGTTTAACAGTAAAAGTTGTCTTCTATGATAATATAAGTGCCTATGTAGTATAGATTCTTTAAAAATTATTTTATGTTCGCTTATGCAAATTAAAGTACAAAAAATGGTAAAAATTATTCAAAATTTAATTTTTCTCGTTATTTTACAAAAATAATTTTTTTCTCATCGGAGTGAGCAGTTAAAATTGTGCGCTATAGTGAGACATGTGTTTATGCAGTATACTCCTTATCAAAATTTATCTCATGCTCGCGCTTTGACTTAAGTTTGCGAATATAGGGCCATTTTTATGAGATTTTTTTTATTGAAAATGTCAAGAAGTTATTTTGAGATCCACTTGAAACTTTTCGGGCCCACTGAAAAAGAAAATACTAAGAATCATCACTAAATTAAAGCAGTAAAGATTTCTACTCATAAATCAGTGCATTTGTTTGATTTTTTGTGGCTTTTTACTGGTCTTTCAGTAAAAAATCCCTAGCGATTTGACTCGCAAGTAAGTTTATAAAATAATATTTGTTGACTTTGAATATGTTTCTATGTGTCCAGAAGCCAGCAAATTACGATTTCGAGTACCAAGTAAACGATGGATACGGAAACGATTTCGGTCACAAGGAGAACCATCAGGGCGAGACGACTTATGGAATTTACAGCGTACTTTTGCCTGATGGGCGGAAGCAGATTGTTGAATACGAAGCAGACGAACAAGGTTTTCGACCTAGAATCTCATACGAAGAGATTGGAGATGGATTCAAAACTAAAAGCCAAAACTCAGAGGGACCTTACTAAAGCCCAACCAGAATTGTAAAATATCTTGTAAAAAGTAACATTACATCAAATACATAGTGCTATTTTAACACCGATTATTGTTAAATTAATCTGTAAAAAATATCCATGGATGTTATATGGTAATGACTCATTGTATACTCCTAAAAAATTCGAAGAAAAAAAAATCATGTAAATTATTTCTTTTTTGGATAAAAAATAGGTTTTATTAAAATTCTTTTGTTTTTTATTCGATGAACGTTCCTGTAAGATTCTCCCATGTATATTTATGACATGCAACAAAATAGGCGTTTTGTATAAGTGCATGCTTTTATGATCTTCCAAGCGAAAGACTTCTTCAGAAGTCGATTTTTTATGGTATCTATATCATAAACTCCTTGTTTATTAAAAAATTCATAAATAAAACTTTTATATAAGATTACATAAAAAACTCGAGGGCTGCAAGATAGAAGCTTTCGTAATTTCCACTTCTCTTTATTATGCAAACAGTCGTAACATTTCCCATTCACTAAAAGTCTGATCTGTACATTTTACTATCTGAAGTTTCAACGAGGATGGCGATGTGGAGATAGGTCCTATGCTTCTTGTTCCATAAATAATATTTTCCAGAGTTCTTTTAATATTTTGAATAATCACCCGCGTGGATTTTTATAGGAAATTAGGCAATATGCATTGCTTAGATTTGCAAAAACAAAATTTGTCTAAAAGGTTATGCGTAATCGAATTTTCTGCTTTTATTTTTAGAAACTAATTTTTTTTTAATCTCTATAACTCTGGCCATAAATGAAATTTTCATTATTTTATCTTGGCGTCCATTGTATTCTTTCAAAATCGGCTGTTTATCTTAAAAATTCAAAATCGATTTTCTCAAAAAATCCACTTTTATACTTTTGCTACTGTTTTCTAACTTGTACTTTGATAATGAAGATATCTTGCGAGTCTGATGCTTGTTAAATAACTTTTACAGCTGGGAGAATTTTTTTCTTATTTACAACAGAATTTTCTACTTTTTCTTGAAAAAAATGAGAGATACGAAAAAACGTTAAGATATAAGGTTTTGTAGAAAAATATTTGTTTCATTTTTGCAAGATTTGAAGAAAATAATAAAAAATAAGTTCTTGAAACCCCCACCTTTTTTGTTAGCCTACATTTTTTTTGAGTTTCTACTAATAGATGAAAGAAATCTTATCAGCATCATGTGGGCTAAAAAATTTTAGAAGTCGGGAGAATTTTTTTTCCTATACATTTAATTTTTTAGTTTTTCTCGTAAACAGTAATATTTTAGCATTTACTAAAGTAAATTTGTTAAAATATTGGCTTATACTTTAGGGATTATTTACAAGGTTTCTGAATCATCATATAGTATTGTATATGTTGCAAGAAGTGCACTTGGATCAAAAGTAGTGCATTTTCTTAGCAGCTTTTTCAGTACAGGAGATCAAAAACAAAAATATAGGCAATCAATATAATTTGCACCTGGCACAGGTATTTTCTAAAAATGGCTAAAACGATCGATTTGAAATTTTAACATAATATTCATCACGCTTAGGGCTATCGTCCGTACCTCGATTATGTTAAAATTTTAATTCTAACCTATAGTTTGACTTTTTACAAAAAACGCCGCCATTTGTTTATATAAATTGAAATATAAAAAATTAGGTGCATGCCATAACAAGGGGCTCACAATTTAAGAATATTTTTCGATTTTCTGATTCTGATATTTAGGAGGGCCGAAATCACCTACGTCAGCAGTTTCAAATTTTTTTGGATCAGTGTAAACTCACCTTTATAAATAAATAAATATATTTCCATGGTAAAATTTTGTTTTCTATTTTTCGAGGTCATAAATTTCCAGGAAATAGAAAGTTTGCCCCATTTTATGCAATAGTTTTCAGAAGAAAAGTTTTTAAAAATATGCTCATTTTTACGCGTTTACATCAGAATACCCCCTTAAATTTTGATTCCAATATTCTGTATATGGATTCAAGAGCAAGGCCGGTATGACCAAAAGTAAAAAATAATTAATAATTTTTATATGTCTGATAATGAAATTGGTCAATTTAACCAAAAGATAGGTTATTAAATCCTGATATCTTTTTCTCCACATACAATTTGACGAGTAGCATGCCATAAGAGCCTAACCCATACATTTTTGAGACTAAGATTTTTAGCCAACAAATTAATAAAAATTCGAATACACATGCCGGTGAAACGATTTTTGTATAGTACCATTTTTTCATTGTTCCTATCAGCGTGTCCATAGAGTGGGGTCTTACTGTGAATTTGCACTTAAGAAATCGATTTAGTCTTTAGAAAGTAAATTCCCACTATTTTATAAAATTGAAGATTGGATTTTTCAGCGAGTGAATAAAAAATTCATCTTCAGTTTCTTGAAAACTAATAAAATATTTTGAATTCATTTTTGTATTGATTCAGCAACTTATAATATAGAAAGTAAATCCTTACTTTTCTAAATTAAAAATTGGATTTTTTATCCCCGGATAAAATAGAGAATACGTGTTCTTCGAGGGCCTCAAACATAAAAAATGCTGATAAAGTAGATATTTCGGGTTTCAATCGTGTACAAAACTACGAATTTTGCCGACGTTTCGTGAACATTGCAGTTC
>JAAAKG020186629.1:0-25215 GCA_010014905.2 Druon quercuslanigerum | reverse complement strand
TTTATAATTAGTTTAATCATACTATGTAGCTTTCATAAGCCCATATAAGGTTTGAATAAAGCTTAATTAAAAAAAAAGAAAAAAAACCAATTAAATTTAATAATTTTGACATCTTTCCAAATTACTCTCCACATTATTAAATATCATTTTTTAAGCTTACCATCTCTTCAATCTTTCACATGCCGTCTTACTAATTGCTGCTACTACAGTGTTATTTCCAACGCTTGTTTTGAAATAATGTAATTCTTCTACTTGTCTGATTCGACAATAAATAGTCCGTGTGGGTATATTTGCGCCAACACTCCATCAGTGTAGGGTTCTCCTACTAGCAAGGGCATTTCCATTGATAGTTAGTTTTACTATGAACTTACCTACGTAATATGGTCAGCACCCTCCAATACCATAAACCCGAACTCTATCACTAGTTTCATTGTAGATAAATCCTAACTTTTACAGCATATTTTCAATTGGATACCGATTCACTTTCTATTTCCAGACAACCTACAATTTTTTCACCTTAGATATAAAAAGCTCTATAATATTGTATTTTAATCTCTTCTGACCCGACTATTTTTACCTTACTTGTCTCCGAACGCTTTCACTATTATTGGACCTTGATGCTGGTACATTCTTTCTACCTCTTGACCCGGTTGTTCAAACTTATTGCATTTATTGCTTTATGGTTTGGAACATATTTTTGCACTATGACCCTGCTTCTTAAAGTTAAAATAGATTCGTCGTTCATCACTATTTCAATTCATATTTCTATTCTCACTGTCATTATAAACGATTTGCGCCTCTTAAATCCGCGAGTGATGTCCTGAGTTTATCGTTCCGTGATAACGGACCCAAGTAGTCTTTGAATCGCATGTTAATGAATTCTTTTACCACTCACTCAACCGCCTATTTATTCGACCTGCCTCCCTTATTATATTTTTTGAATTTATCCTAGAAATACACCGTTTCATCTTGCCCGAGATTTATAGAGCACTCCTGGGCTAACTTTCGCTTTTTAAGTACACTATCGTAGAATGAATATGGTTCGATAATAAATGTATCGTAGATTCCTTCATGGTCCTCTATATTTCTTAGCCAATACCTCATTTCAAGCTCTCTATTGACTGGATCAAGGGATGGTAACGCTTCCATCATGTGAAGGAAGTGAACCCCTTCCGCTGGCGTAGTCATCTTGATCGATGGTCTCTCGTCAAACGATTTTGAGTACCGCAGTGCACTCTGGCTACCCTCCTTTTGTAGCAATGCACTGCCTCTTACGTCTGAGATATCCTTCGTACTGTCTCTCCCTAACAGTGTAACTCTCCTTTCACTATGGTTGCAGTGATAAAAATGCCCTGCCTAACTAAATTTTCCACGCTATCGTTAAAAGAGGAGCTCTTCTTCGATGCTCACGAGTGACGATCATTTACAACCTTCACGCTTCATATTAAACTTTCTGCAAAACCGGAATTTTCTCTAAACGGCACCTTCACTATATTTTTCACATTGTTTTTTCGGATTCTAATCGATTTTCCTCTATTTCTATCTGGTCTTCATGTTCTGTGGCATCTAATCCGATGTCAAGGCATTCCGGTGACCCATAATACTAGTTCCGTTTCTTGCACCTCACACTAGTCACTACCTTAAGTTATTTAAAAAAGAAAATTATCCTTTACATTTCAAACATATATGCTTTTACTAAAATTATTTCCAAGGCAAGAGATTTATAAACTTTAGAAAAAGTTTTTAAAAGCAATAAATATGACAAATTTCTTAATAAAAATCGCAATATTAAAATTTTCAGCTAAAATCGTCGAATTTTGCACTTGATGATAATAAGTTTTTTTTATGCATTAGATGTTCAAACTTTAAAAGTAAAAATTTTAAACCATCTAATAATGATAATTTAAATTAGATATTTTAATTAAAAATTTTCTAATTAGAAATTAAATTAAAAATGTCATTAAATTATCATTTTTAACTTTTAAGATAAAAAAATATTAGAATTAAAATTTGTAAGCTATAAATAATTTGAAATTTAATTGAAAAGTGGTAGGGCAGAAATTTAATGATGAAAAAATTGAATAGACAAAAGTTGCTTTTCCGAAAAGATCTAAAAAATTGTCATCAATAATTTTTTGATAGGATGCGTAATTCTTGTTTAAATTGTAAATAATTACATTAAAAATAAAGAAAAAATTTTTTTTTTAAACGAAGCAAGTTGTAATAAAATGCTAATTAATTTTTTTTTGTGGATGCGCGCTTTTTTAAATTATATAAATAAGACAATGAAAATACTTCTGATTTAATGTCAATGCATATTATGTACTGTGTTATTCTAAATTCATGGAAATGATAGATTTTTCAGTGTAGATGAGAATAACAATTAGTGCAAAGTAAGGAGCAAATATGAAAGCAATGATAAAAAATAAAATTTATATATCATTTTGCAATATCTGAAAAGTTTACTTGTTGGACAAAATCGAATAAAAAGCACGAGATAAGTGATGAGAAAACGTATGTTGAAGGCAAAGGATCTTTAACTAAAGAAAACTGACAATCAACAAAATTACATTTTTCGATGGTTTGACCTATAATTTTAAAAGATCTGTGCACAAATGTGGCGGAAATACATTTCACCACGTTTCACGCAATACCAGACATTCTTCCTACAGCCGCAGTACTACACACTTCGGTTGCACTTCTAACAATGATCTTCCGGAACATAGACCATATGCCCTCTATATCTTTTTTGCATATTAGTGCATTTCAAGTTAACCTAACCATGCGTATGTATATCCTATTCTGAAAATTTATCTGCACCTCCGGTTTCTTTAATTTCTGAACTTTGATTTGTGTTTGTTTCGTGTTTTTGGTTCTCCAACTCTATCTTTGACCTAAGTTTATTTTTAAAACTAAAAGATAATAATTATCAGTGTTGCAAATTTTTGTACTGAACACGAACACATCCATTCATATCTCCTAAAGGAAGAATTCTTTTACCCTGATCGTAAGTACACATAGTAGCATTTAAAATATCCCAGAAGGCGATTTTCACTTCAATATTTTCACCATCAACTGGGGCGTAGCATGCTATGATCAATAATAATCTTTCGATTCCCATTTTTATTCTAACTCACAACAATCTAAGAGATACAAATCCAGACTTTTGACTTGCTCACTTTCTTTCTTTTTCATAAACAAACCGACCTCTTGACTACCATGTGATTCAATAACTACTCCTGACCACATTTCAAATACTCCTCTTAATCCCCCTTTTTTTATCTCTTTAACGCCGCATCCCATTTCCTTTGTTTCAGATAAACATAAAATATCTCTCTTTCTTACATTCTTAGTTTCTCGTTATTCTCTTTCTTGAAGTTTATTCACCCTTCCAGCACTCCTTTCCAAAGCTATTGTATTGTTTTTATTATTAATTGTTTATAGTGTGCGCCCAACTCCCAACTTAATCCGAGAAATGTATTCTGTAAGTCGAAAGCATATCCAAATTAAGTAGCTAGTCGTCGTAGGGTAAAGAGTCTAGTGGAAATATATGAGAAAAATGTGGTTATGTTTCAGAAGTTCCCGAAAAAGTCTTCCAAATTGATATGTTTCAAGACATTTAACAGGTTAAAAAATTTTAATAGTTTAATAATTTTTCATTCAGCGTTTTATGAACTTCAACAAAATATCATGTCATCGTGACAATTCATATAGCATATAACATATATAATATAAAGCAATTGATTTTCAACCAAGCGCTTTACTTTAAGTCATGTTGCAATCATCAGTTGACCTTTTACTGACAAATGATCCTTTTGGTTACATCTGAAAGTGAACCGCCTTTTTACTGAAATTCAGATTCTCGTATTACTGTGTACAGATTATCGTCTCTATTCCTTCATTGTATAATATTTTAGTAATCTTTCCAGCAAAACGTCTCAACGTGTCGACGTGTCAATGTGCAAAAGACATCTTGAAAAAACAGTCATAGCTCGACACTTTCATTAAATATGAGTCTATTTGTTGAAAGCGCCTTGTATAAGGCTATTCGCTGTGTGGAAGCAATTAAATAGAGAAAAAAGTCTCACGGCACTTTAGAAAATGGACTTATATGCAAGTAATAACGTCGTAAACATGTCGTAAAAGCATCCACCATATTCGGTTCCCACTCTGCATACGGGTACCCAAACATCACTTGATCTACAACGATCAGATCACAACAGGTGACGCAGCATGAGCTACAACAATGTAGACGACTGATGCATAGGCGAAAAGTGATATTAAGTACGTATGTAAGGTCGAGATTATAGGTTAGATATCATTTGGCGACTTACAGTGAAGCTCAGGAATGTAATAGCAGTGAGGAAAGTTAAGAAACTCGGAAACTCAGCATCTTCCTTCATTGCCAACACCACATAACTTTTCCGTATATTGGGCAAGTCTCCAAGATGGGGGTTTAGTAAGGGGTTGGGTAGCCGGAGCGGTTCCATATCCAATATTATCGAACGACTTGGTTGGGCGAGGGTGGGAATTCATGGAAACGAATATACATAGGTATAGAGAGGATTGAAACGCAGGGGAAAGGGGTCGGCGAGCGCAATCTCGCAGTTCGACTCCGGGGTTGTGCGCGCGTCATGTTTAAGCGGCAATTTCGGCATCCGAAGCCCTCTTTTGACAGTCACCTCCGACCCCTTGTCACCCTTTCGGGTGCCTTATGTCCCAGAGGGTTGCTTGACTTGGCTTCTGTCGCTGACAGATAGGACCACCGAACCCACCAGTACGTCTCTACCTTCTCTCGCCCTCTCCCACTTCTACACATTTTCCTTTCTCGGGTACCAGTCATACCAACACCAGTCAGAAGGCATTCCTCGGCACGTTCAACGCATCCTCCTACTCAAGTTCCCAAAGCGGGGAAAATATGAGATAGCTATACGATCCTCTTTTTCTTCCAGTTCTTTCTTTTTCGTCTCTTCATCTTGTTTTTCAACGTCCTACAATTCCGTTCGTCCGTAAATCGCGAATACACCGATTCCATGTTTTTGTGAGTGACATAAAACCAGTGCCAACACGTTAAACTGATATAGGGAAAAAGGAGTAAGACGAATGAATGAATTAAGGTGTGTAATATTAACGGCCAGTGAAATTAACGACTATTACCTGTTCGTTTTTTAGAAGTACGATTTGTTTCCCTACTAATATATTTAATTATAAAAGCTCTCTACAGATGTGATTTTGGTTGCTACAAATTTAGATAATTAGAAACTGGAATATGGTAAATTTATCAACTATCCTGAACAGTTTCGCGCTTTTATTCTAAAGCTTACCAATAACCAATTTACAAATGTTTTGTCGTCCGATAACAATAACATTATTTTCTTTTTCTTCAAAAAATTCCTCCGCCATAAATGGATATTTATAGATTTAATAAATTTAATCTTTGAATTTACATCAATAACTAAATAAAGTCCGCGACTTTGTAGCCGAATTCATCAAATCTTAGTAGTAGCGGTGGGCTGACTTTGCTCTGACCACTACTACTGATGGCATCCGCGCTTCGAGTAAAGCCGCCAGAGTATAGTTAGACGGCCGGGCCTTCTCATACGTCCGCGCTAATTACTACCTTAATACTACTGAGCTCTGTGAAAATCAGCATCTTTCGCATTCGTGCACGCTAACACCTGCGCAAGAGTAATGTACGACCGAAATTGAAACAAAAAATGGAAGAGAAGACTTGAATTTAGATTCTTTGTCTCCCCAAGTAAAACTCAGCCGTTCTGTAGTAAAACTACCTATATAGAATTTAGTTTAAAAACATAATTGTAAAATAAACTTTTTAAAATATATTTTTAAAACCAGATTACATGTTTAAAACATTCAACGTTTGCAATACGGAGATGCAATGTTGAACCATCACCTAAAGCAAAATAATAAAAGAAAATATATTATCTGTGCCACCATTTTAAGAAATCATAATTTTAAAATCTACATTGGCGTTCTTTCTAGGAACGGCCTTATTTTTATGCTAATTTGAGAAATGATCACAAATTTTGTAGCAGTATTTACAAATATTTCTATTTATATAAGTCTTAACGAATTTCTTTCACTATAATCACCCTTCACCCCTCCCCCCCTTTTCAAATTACCGATTCTTTTAATACATTAACATGATTTTTTTGTACAACTTTTAACATTTGTAATAAATTTTTTAACACTTTCGGACAGTTCGTATACTTTTCTAAATCCACCTATACCATACCCATTTGATATTTTACCTTCCTATTTAGAGAAGCTTAAAGGAGAAGCTAGCAATCGAGGGTTGTGTTCCCGTTGGTTGTTGAAGCTGGTCTTCGGCCTAATCTCTCATCGTAAATTACATAATCTGGCTCAGAACTTTGGGGCAACTCACCAAACGCGGGCGACTTGCAGTCTTGGTCGGGAGCTGATCATTGGGGGTGACTGGAAACTGCTAGCCGATTTGAATTCTAAGTTACAACGGGACGTGAATGGTCGTGAGGACAACCTTGCTGGCTAGGAGTAAGTCAGTTTGTTAGACGGAAGGGGGGTGGCATGGCATAAACTTGATCCTATACTCGGATTTCTTTCCTTCTAGTAAATTTCCAAGAAGCATTTGAACGGCCTGTAGCGAGAAAAACAGAGGAAAGTGCAAAGTGAAGAAATATAGTGCTCCTTCACTCCTCTGGAGAATGTCCAGAAGACTATCGAGGAAGCCGAACTAAAGTCATTTCCAAAATTGGACCCAGCGTTTTCTGAAATTTGTCTATCAGGCGAGATAGCTTCCAGAAAGTCCCAGCTAAGATCCTTTGCCTCTGAACTTCTAACACCTTATCCGAAGCTACGACGATGTAAAATCCGAAGTTCAGACATTGGAATGGCCTCCACATCCGTCCCCATCGCGTCATCCAACTCGCAAATTGTGTAGTGGGCCCCGAATGACACAGTCGAACATCTAATAATGAGGATATCCAGAGATATAGTTGAAGAAGTTAACCTCAGCGAGGTTCACAAACAGCTTGGAAAGAAGTGCAACCAACAGTTGCCGGCGGAGGTATAATACAACTAGGGATCCCCAAAATCTTCCACCGGCAGCGTTCTTTCTACAATCTCATCACGTTCGGCGGCATGAAAGTCTAGTTTAGAATTTTGGATGAAATATGGTCTGGAAAATATAAAAATATGCAGGAAAAAGATATTAATTTTCATCATAACATATTTATATAAATGCGTTTACTTTTACTCCTACTTTGTCGCCGGAATTTTCGCAACCAATCGAAAGCCACCGGTACAACCGGCAAGAAGAACTCGTTACCATGTTAATATACCTAAGATTACGTTGGTGCGCCGATACGCCGCCACGCCGACGGCGCTGAATTCAAATGAGCGGCGGCGAGGTTTTGAAGCAAGATGGCCGGCGGCTGCGCGGCGTAGACTGGCGGCGCAACCGTCTAATATTTATTATTCAAATAAAACTATAAATCTAAAATTATATTTAGGGGAGAAATAACAATCCTTGCAAATAAATGTCGTTACAAAAAATGAAATATTCTCAATTATTAGAACGATTGTAAGCGTATAAAATGGTTTATTTACGCAATTTTATTTTCTTCTAAATTTTTTTAATCGATGTTAAGGGATTCATTTAAAAAAATCCAAAAATCATAAAATGTTGTCGGTGTATGTCTTTATGTCTGTATGTATTATTACCTGAGTGTTGTAGCCATGCTAAATTTTAAAGGATTTGTCCAATCGAGTCACTCTTTGATACACTTTTTTAGGTTTTCAAAGCAGAGGTGAAGTTCGTTAGGCAGAAATTTCCAACCAAAATTTAAAAATTTAGAGCATTTTCAAAATTTGAAAATTTTTTTTCTTTAAATTTTAGAAATTTTTGTGAAAGTTTCTTATATGTAGGTAGCAGATATGCAAGTTATTCCAACATAAATTTGAATTTCGATAAAGATTAGAAAAGTTATATACTTTTAAAAATTTCGAAAATGTTCTGAAAAAGAGAAAAAAAATTATTTTGATAGATTAGAAAATTTCATTTACATTCGTCATTAGATATTAAATATATTTAGAAGTGTATTTGAATAAGATTGACAAATTATCTTGATAAAGTTTTTAACTGGACAGAAAAAATCGAGCCCGAAGCGCGAGTTTCGAAATGAGAATGTAATTGTCAAAACCTTAAGTGCTTTGAAAACCTTCCTTACAAACAAATGGAAGAAAATTTCAGTTACAATTAATAGCTGTAATTTCTCAGAAGTTTAAATAACAGATTTCTATTTGAGTTATACTATTTATAATATTTGAAAAAATGTAGGTAAAGTGTACGCATTTAACGTACGAAAATAAGCGCGAAGCGTAAGAGCGTACCCGCGTGCCCTAGGCGCACTCAAACTTGGCGTAAAGTGCGGCGCGCGATGCGCGAAAGGAGGATGTGCCCACAAAGCGAGCATTTTTTTAATTCTCGATAATATGTGCTGTTCAATTAATAAACCTCGTTCAAAAGCACATTTATGATTGATTTAAATGTATTTCATACAGAATTTAAAGGCACACTATTGAACAATATAGTGATGCTATGAATTTGAATCACTGAAATATTTGCTTTGGAATGAGGTTTATTGATTTAACAGCATATCTACTGAAATATTATCAACAAGGTAATTAAATCTATCATCAGTGAGCAAATCTTTCAACTTCGAATTCAATAAATTAATTTGTGTATAAGCCATTTCCAATGGTATGGGGATAGGTACTAAATGATGGGGATACTTTGTGCGTCGAAAATTGAGTTCCGAGCAAGCCTTGACGAACCGAGCTGAAGGCAAGTAGATCGTTCATGATAAAGAAAATCATTAAAGCCAGAGACAGCTTACGCGAAAACTCCATATGGTATTTTTTTCTAAACTTACAAAAACGTTTTTTTTATGACTGTTTTCAGTTGATAAATTGAGACTAAATATAGTTGGTACGTTTGACTGAAGGAAAAAGGCACAGTTCTAAGTAGGCATCTGAGAGAAGACGAACAGGCTATCGCCGTCCACAAAAAGAATGGCGGCTACCAATGTAAAGTTCGAAACTCAGAGTGAATAGCATTTTCGAAATTATTATATATTCTTTATCTTTATGTTTATTTTAACACATTAACTTACACACATAATCGCACGCTTAAACGCTTTGAAAATTCGCAGTCGCTATGATTCGAACCTTAAGTACCTGAAACCACCTGAACTTTATATCGCAAGTATAACCGACTAAGCCATCGAGCCGCTAGAGCCTTCTTGAAAAATTCTCAGCCAAGTATTTTTAAGAAGCGTCGGCTAAAAGTGGTTCTATACTTCGTTACTTTCGCAATTTGTTTGTTTTTCAAATTCTTAAATGTCAGTTTTTAATTGATCTATCAAATAAAATATATTCTTAATAAAGCTTTTGAGGATACCTCCTTGCATCTCGTGTTATCTTCGATATTTTTAGTAGAAAGTTTATTTACTTATTAAAATATTTTTTTATTAGATAATAATTAAATCTTGAGGAAATTTTTTTTTAACCAATAAAAAACTAGATTTATCTAATAGAGTTTTATTATATATTATTTATAAATTATATTGTGTTTTCTGCTAATTTAATGAAATTTTTAGTTGGTCCATCTGCTCAGGAACGTCAAAAATGCCAGTTGTTATTCATTGGATTGATCGGCATACTCGATAACAAATTTTTAAGTAATTAGTAAAACTACTTTTTCCCGTCTGCTAAAAGGCCCAGTTTAGCTAGCAAATGAAATGGTACTACATAGTTGAGGGCGATGATATTCCCAAAATTATTTTATGGTATATTGAATTATGGAACAGTAGCTTACCTATATCTACTCGCCTGCACAGGCAAATTCATATTTGTTTGTTTTTAAGGAGAATCAGCCCCCCCCCCCCCAAGAAGACAAGTAGAGGAGAGGTAAAAGAACTTGGATAAACAAATATATAACTTTTTAAACCTGTTGAGGTACAATGTACAATCTGTAAAAAATCAAGCTTCAATTTATAAACGAATAAGCAAATAAGGATCTCTAAGGATCTTCCACAGACTAAAGCAAAGGGGTTTGACAACAAGTCAATAAACCTGAACCAATGTATTTCTGTAGAAGGCAATATGGAAAATTTCGTGAAAGAGAATACGGGTTCCAATAGAAATTTGTTTTAAGTTTTAAGAGAATACGCGAGCGCATCTGCAGAGGTGCCAGGTGGCCTACATGCTCAGCCGGAATCAGTTCAGAAAATTATGATAAAAAAAGGACTTGCTGAAGAATGAAGCGAAAAATGTCGTAAGAATTATTTTAAAAAGGAACCTTCCGGACTGAAGCGCGGAAGGTAAATCTATAGATGAAACCTACTTTTTCGGAAATAGCTTTGAAAACAGACCTGCATTTCAGAATGATACGAAATTGTGTGGGGACAGCTCTGACTTCGATTAGCTCTGCGATCTGAATGCTTTTGGATGATTTAGAAGAAAGCATTAATTGCTTGCTGCTCCTCGAACGCTTGAATGACGCTGTACCCTTGATATCAGAAATCTATCACCCACAATATATTTGTAGAAAGTTGTTTATTACCTCTTGAATAAATAAGACAATGAAGCTCATGTTAGACGCGACTATTTCTGACGATCGTCTATATTGCTCTAAATTCTCAGAAAGGTGAAAGGGGTTAAACAAATTTAAAAAGCATGTACCAAAATAAATGCACCGGAGAAATCAGTGGTTAAAAAAGCGACATCTAGAACTCAGAGAAACGCGAAAGGCCCATCTGCGAAGCCCCGCCAAGTGGACAAATACCGCAAGGTGAATTGGAAACCTCAGTTCAGATCAAGATTCCGACGAATAGAAGATAGTTTCAAGGATTTCGGAATATCCCGAGACGACCAAATCAAGCTTACCCTCAACCAGCCAAGAAGAACTAATATAAGGAAGCGAACTAGCTGGTAGGATCAGAAGTTATTACCATATTTGAAAAGGTACCACAGAAGATAGCGCTATATTGAATGTGATAAAAGTATATAAAACACAGTTGATTCATGATAATTGAGTCCTTCCATGGAGATAGCCCGATCACCAGAGGACATGAATTATATACATAAAAGAATTATAAACTTCCGAATAATAAAAGCAATTGAAGTGTCTGAGGATTATGGAGGTGAATTTTCGTCACCTATTTTCTTGGCAAAAAGGTCTTATAGATTGGACAGGTTCATTTTGAGAAAAGAATGCTAAATTAATACATCGATCCAACTCACTTTAAAAGGGAGGTACTTGGGTGGCAATATTTTTGGTTAATTACTATTAATGTTTGATCAATTTTCGGTGTAGTGTAGCAAAGAGTTATCGGATTGATATTCTTAGTTGATTCTGTGAAAAAAATGTAACCCATTCATTGATATAAGCTAAACTCTGATTTTTTATATAAAAAAAAGCATAAACAATAATGATGCTTGTGGATTTGCATATTACTAACCAAAAAGCAATCGAACAGAACTTCTGAATTGATCCAGTAAAGAATTTGAGACCACTTATTTAAAACAATCCAAACTGCAGATTTGCTTCTAAAAATTATTTTTAAATCTAGGTATTGCCGATCCCCAAAACTAACTTCTGTTAATTAATTTTTTATAAGGTAATAAATAAGTTTTCTTAATTATTCTAACCGACTTCACATTTTTTATAGGTAATTTCAACATACAAAAAAAGCATTTTTCGAAAAATTTTAAAACATTAAAAAAATAATGCTGCTGGAAATTCCAAAAATAATGTCAACTATGTTGTTTAATTAAAAATCAACCATATCTTTCATTAAAAATCTAAATGTACAAATCTTTTTGAAATTTAGAAGGCCTTTAAAAAGCGGCAAAATGAATAGGTAGTGTAAGCCAAAAATTTATTTTTTTAGAGCAACTTGTTTAACTGACTGTGTGACGATAACTAAAGCTGTCTGCTACTTAAACTCTTTAAACTCAATTCTGAAACAGTTACGCTTGCTTTAAATTATAGAACGATACTTTTATTTTGTGTAAGGGAGTAAAAACTTTCGAATTAAATGTTGATTCTATGACTGAATAAAGAATACGATTTCGACAGTAACACGTCATTCAGTTAAACGAATAAAACTGCGATATCTCCTTTTCTTCAATTTAATTAGCCCCTAAAATAATTAATATTATATTCGGGTCTTGTTTTAATTTCTTCTGACGACTAAAATAGATTTCACATTTCAGATCGGACTTAATGAAAGAAGCTGGGCACAGCAGCCGCACTTAATGATGCAGTCGCTGCACGAAATACGAGGTCGCCTTCGGACTTCCATTTACTGTAGATTCTTTCTTAATTTGGTATGCCTGTTTTCCCAGAGCCGCACAGCCTGCACCAACGTCTCTATTTCTCAACGCTTGGTACATAAGAAATACCTAGAAATGACGGAGCAGCTGCTCCCAGGTTATTGGACTTAAGTAGTACGATAGCTTGTGCGGATTAATAGCGTATGCGATTAGTTCGGTGAATGCGATAGTATGAAGATACCGATTTAACAAAATCGAAACGAGAAATCTTTCCGAGTTTGTAAACATCAATCTGATTTTGAATAAATTCACGCTTGTTCTTGGACCAGTTTTTTGGCGGAAAAGTGCAGTCATCTTTTAGATACGTTTCTATAAGATAGCACGTGAATTTCATTGTTATGTTTGATTTAGGATCATTCATGAGAACAAAATCGTCATCAAATTTAATTTTTATGTTTAATTTCTTTTTCATGAGTTTCGGCTAAACTTTTAGGAAGTGAGGGTGAAACGCTTTGACGGTCCCTATGTGCAGGTTTTCTTACATTCGCTATATCATTTACTTTCAATTTTCGATGATCACTTGTTACACATGAGTTTATAATTTTGACTGATTTCTTGCAAGGTTGATCTACTGCTTTTCTTTTTACGCTTGACGAAAGCGATTAACGTTGCAAATTTTGTTTGTTCACGGGATCATGGTTATGGTTTAAATTGCTAAGGCTGTTAATACTTCGCGAAGATTCACCAAAAGTACGTAAAAAAATAAGTGCATTTTTTATCATTACATCTCCATATTTTTTCTCCCGTTTCTTTAAAATTTACTAAAGTGGAATTTAAAATCATTTAAAATCAGAATAGTCTGACCTCTCTCAGACATCGTTTCAATAATAATTGGAGCAGCTTCCGAAGACATTTATCATCCAAAATGCAATAGATATTGAAGTCCAAATTTTTACAATAGCACAGTATACCAAAAAATTCACTTGCATTCCAAATCAATGAGTTGAGACAATTTTGAGCAACGTGATTGGTTAATCAATAAAAAAAATTATGATGATGCAAGTCTAGGCAAATTTTAGTTTTCGGAATTTCCTAAATTTTTCCCAAATTAGGGTAAGGCTGAAACTATTCATCCGTTTGAAAAGTAAGAAATTATTTAAATCCAAATTTTAGCTTCCGGAGTTTCCCAATTTTTTCCCAAATTAGGGTAAGACTCAAACTATTCATCCTTTTGCAAAGTGCAAAATTATTAACGGACAATTTTGAGAAATTCGTTTGTCTGAGCAATAAATAAAATTTATGATGTTTTAATACTAGAAAATTTTCCATAAAATTGTACATAAAATTGAACATAAAAATGAATACTAATTCTTTAATTCTCAATTTTATGAGTCAATGAGACAATCAACATATCATTGGAATCGTTATAATTCGTAGATTTCGAATATCATATTTGTGATTTACTAAGTGGGAAATTAAAAAATTTTATATTCCATATTTTAGGCCTCATTAGGAACGAAGCCCCCCCCCCTGACCAAACTCAGTGGCAGCAGCTCGACGGTGTGAGGGGAAGCCGCTTAGTGGGGGATGGTACACAGGTAGCTGGGGCGGAATTGACCATCGCCCGCTTCTTTCAATGTAGCTACAGAATTGTCGGACGGTCACTGTTACTTCTTCCAAAGCCTGTATGCGGATCCACCCAGCCTCAAATAATCGTCCTCCCAGCCCTGCAGCTTACGGGTGACCATGCTAACCGCTATATCGCAGTGTGGGTTTTCACTAAAGTATCTGGGAATCAAATAAATATTTGTTCATTTCTTGAAACATATATTACCTTATATTTTATTTTAACTGAAAGATAGTTATTAAATGAAGACAATTCTTAATTTCAAACTAAAAAACTAGTCTTTAACTGAAATTTTTTTCTAAAATTAAACTGCTAGTGGTAATGGTAAGTCTCTAAAATGATTTCTCTATCATAATAGGCAGTATTTATGCATATAGGCCCATATTTGAAGAATGACGCACTAGTCCTCATCCAATATATCTCTTCCCGAGTACCAAAGTTGTGAGTAGTTCCAGATAAAGTAATAAATGTATTTAAACTAGAATAAACTCAAGGTATCTGTATTATCATCAGAGATAGTTACCGTCAAGCAGTGTAGATATCATTCCACCGTCCGCGAAAATAGAAATCAGCTCTACCGATCAAGTTAACTCTTCAAATAACAGAAAATACTTAACTACAATTCAGACCAGATGGAAAATAAATTTATCAAAAAATTTTAATTATTTTTTTTTATTGATGGTAACTATATCTGCTGATAATACAAATTCCTTTAAGATACTCGTATCATAAATGTCAAACCTGGCTTAAAATATCGTGTATTTTTGAAAAAAGATTCTTCTCTCGATCTCTCTAATACCTTAATGGAAAAGCACCTGACCAACAATCGAAAGTTCTGTGGTTTGATTCCCAGTGCAACAAAGAGATTAGACTTTTTTAGACAAAAATTATTTTTAAATTTTAATAGAATAACCAATCGGTGATTAGAGATCGTCATATTCCCATATTTGAGAGTGACACATTTGTCAAAATGCATGTATCTCTTCTGAGATATGAAGAAGTAGATTCTAGATGTAGTAGTAATTTTTGTTAGTCGAATCATCTATCAGCATATGGAGATTGTGGATACTCTGATGTATCCACAATTTTTTTAGGTTGTAGGAGATTAAGAATAGAGTATGTTTTTACCGTAATATGGTATATTACATGATGAGCCCAGAACTAGTAAGGGATTGTTCGTTGTGTTACTTTTAGCGAAAATTAACGCGTGTCATCTTCTTTGGGCTATTGCGTTGTTCCTTTTAGTTCTAGTTTTTCCAATTGATCTTTCTGACATTATGTTTATTTATCATACAATTTTGGTAATAACAGTTGGGTATTAGATGTCGGAGAGGTTTCTGCAATATATAAATGTTATATTTCAACTAAATGATTTATTGTATATGAATGCTTTAGAATTCTAATTGATTTGGTATAAATAATAATAAAGTGGAAAGATAGTAGCAGGGCCTAAAGCATAGGCTTAGGACCCACTTTGTCAGTTCACGGGTTCGATACCCACTTCGCACTCCGGAAGAGCTTCGGCGACCCATACACTGAGAGACTTTTTGTTCAAATAAATGATAAAAATAAATAAGAATTTAGTATAATATCGTTCCATAATATGGAAAACAGAGTCTGCGATTAAAAAATTAATATAGTGGTTTTCAGCCAGCTAAACTAATATTTTTGTTAACTCTTATAATACTTGTGAGAATTTAAAATTAACTATATAAAAGTTGACAAGCGAAGTTAAAACGATAATAATACATTTTATTCGAAAAAGTGAACACATCTTTTGAAGTTGACATACAAAGCATATGGAAACCTCAAACAACTACATGAAAAAAAACTCGATCCACCAAAAGATTATTATTATTATTATATACTTCATTTATTCACTACATACATATTCGCACACTTAAGGGCTATGCAAAATCGGAACGGGTGCGGCGAGATTCGAACCTAACTTATCTAAAGCAGGCAAAAATCTCGGAAAAGCAGCATCACTTGGCAACTCAGGGTAGTATCACAAATATCTGGGCTCGTTATCACGAGTCAATTGTTGCTTCAGTCATTTTGTAATAGATAGCTAAAAATGGTATCATTTTTAATGATTAAATTCATTTTTTAATGTTAGTTTTACCTTAGTGTATACCATTTCGTTAAAAAGAATTTCTAATGCTTTAAATCCCATAGTAAATGAATGAATTGAAAATAGAAAGAGTAAGCTTTTATTGATAATGTCGTGAAACATAACCTTTCGTCTCGATCGGAATAAGGCGGAAACAATCGAGAAGCATTTTCAAACGAAACTGTATGAAAAATGAATAATAATTGTATAGTTTTCTATCCGTCTCGGGTTTCTGTCAACTTCATGTTGACAATATCATTTTCTAAAATACGTTTTCGAGAAACTATTTTTCTCATTCAAATTATTTTTCGAAAACTCAGTAAGAAGAATATCATTTTTTATAGCGTTAATTCTTAAAATGGAGATTCATAATATTTCTTAGTTAGAATAATACTTTGTCGTCTTCCTGTTTACCCCCCTTACACCTCTATTTGCGCGCTAAGTCGTCGGGTCAGCCGTAGCGCAAGGTCTATTGTCGCTAATGACCCTAAATCACCTCCGATTACCGTTCCAACTTATTCATTCAAAATTTAAAAATAACTGATGGAAGCTATTTGGAAGTAATTTTTTGAGAATCTATGAGCTTCCACAAATCCAGTTATATGTCATTTCTCTTCGAGAGACAAAAATTAAATATTAACTTTCCCTCATTTAATCGTGAAAGTATGTAGATTCGGAGTATTTCTATTTTCAGAGAGAAATTAGGATTCAACATTATGACTAACATAGTCATAAATAAATACCCTTAGATCTCAAGAAATCTTGGAAAAGTTAAGCTTCCCATTCTAACCCCATTCAAATTTCCGTTAAAATGTCGCAATACATTTTTGTAAAGGAATATCGTCCTTTTAGATAAAAAATTTAAATAGTTTCTAAAACGTTAACTTTATTAGTTTAAAAATAAACTAATAGGTAAAAATTCGGCCCTTATTTACTTAAAATTTCAACTATTTGGTCGTAAATAAAATTTTTATTGGATTTTTTGTTGCTGAAATTTTAACCATTTGATTGCAGATTCGTGTTTGTAGGTTGAAAATAAAACTATTAAATTTTTTTTTTTAATTTCAATTTGTTAAAATCTTATCAGTTGTTTTTAAATTTTAAGTTAATAAATTGTAACGGTAATCGGAGGTGCTTTAGGGTCATTAGCGACGATAAATTTTGCGATCCGGCAGACCCGACGACAAAGCGCACCATGATAGGTGTGAGGGGAAAGGGTACTACTGGAAGGGGAAGGAACGCAGGTAGCTTGCGCTTCTTTGGAAATCGCAGGCCCTGCCGGTGGGGTCGATAGTTTGTAGATTTCGGAGTATAAAGGACCATACAATTTACAAAAGAAAACTTTCGTAATTTTAACCAAAAAGTTATTGAAGCCGTAAGTTGGTAATATAACTTTCTTTAGAAAAAGTCTGTTTACTTCTCAAGACTTAAACTTCTATTCTTAAGACAAGTCCACCTCGGCTGGCCTTAAGATATGCAATAAGACTTCTCGTCTCAAGATAAGTCCACTCCGACTTGTGCTCAAATCCCGTCGTTAATCTAAGTCATAAATTCAAGATTTACGCTTTCGACTCCTAAGTCTCGCCCCTGGCCGCCTGCGACCCAAGACGGACTCAATAAGAAATATTTTTGATTGGGTTAGGAAGAGACTTTTTTAACTCCGGAGAGTCGTGCGATCGGTACTTTAGGGAAAAAGGTTCTCTAAGTACTTTCAGCTATTCTTTTTGGTGGTTGCAAAACCACCTTAAACTCTAGGGACCCTTTCCACCACAGGGTGCGTGTTTCGGGTGTGTAAAACTTAATTGGGAAAAGGTTTCAGGAATCTGTAAACCCTTAGGGGACACATTACAAACTTTCATTCAAATTATAAATAATAGTAATTCTTATTCTAAAAGTCGCTGGATGTGACAAAACCTTAGGTAAGGTCGAAGTAAACTCTTATTTCTCATAATTCCTACGGATAATGTTCGATTTCCTTCTTTTGTATTGCTAATTTCAATTTTCTGGAATCAAAGATTTTTGAAAAGTAATATTTGGTCATGACATAATTAGAATTTTTTCTAACCATTCAACTTCTCTAAACTGCAAAAAAGCCAATAATAAACCTAAGTATTACGAAAAATGTAATCTTTTCTCCTCTATCTGTAGAGTATACATTATATTGTCTTCGTCCGAGTTTTCCATTCATGTTTATCCACTGATAATCGCCCTCCGGCTTTTCTTTCTGCTAAGAGTTGAGAAACTGTGGACAAAAGTTCCAGGACGGAGAATATTTAACTCGATTTAGACCATCTCGGTCACTTGCGAAATTAATATATAAAGTCTAAAAAAGAGGAAAAAGGCTACTTAAATTGCTTCGACATTATAAATAATAAACAAAATTATATTTATAAATTATAATTCCATTGCGAAGTATTATGAATGCGTTCGCTATGCGTGTATTTTTTTAGTGCATATATTAGGATCACTTCGCTTCCCTACAGGTATCAAATGAATCTGCATCGTCTTAGAAGAGGGTTTTTCTCTAACAGAAGAAAAAATTTATGCTTTAAAAACTTTGCAAGTTTATGCTTCTGTCTTACACAAAATCAGAGAGCCCATTAAAATGTTAATCGATGTATTCTGTTACAATGGACAATTTCTTAATTTACGGTAAAGTGTCATATTCAAAATTGGAACATAAGTTTTTTTTTATAGAAATAATATAACTCTTTTTTGGACTTTCAAAGTCGTTATTGTTTAATTAGGAATGATCGTTGAAAGTTCGTAAAATCCACGCGTCTCGAAGACGCGCACAAATATTTCATGTACATTATTTTTGTATAGCAAATATTAAAAAAGTTTTCTCATAACAAGAAGATAAATAAAATATTTTTTAAATTTATAAATCTTTATTGTTAGATCATAAGAGTTCATGAAACGTACGTCAATAGACCATCTAACGTACCTTGAAGAAGCGAACAACCATTTTAGATACTGTACTGTAGTATTTCTAATGTGAGTCAAAGTTTTTTCTCATATAAACGAAACACACCAATTTTCTAAACTTCTAAAATCAGTCCTTATGGATCACAAAAATATCAGCAATAGGTTAATCGATATCTCTCGAAGAGCCGAACAAATTCTTTAAAAAATTTTGCTTCAAGAAGTCTTGGCGTAAAGTATGATGACGGAGGGGACATTTTTGTGATAAAACCAACATTTTCAGCTTTTTAATATATGCCCGTGCAGAAATTTTAAAAAGGCTGTGGGAAAGTAGTCGGAGTCCTACCTAGAACGTAACGCTAAGGCCATGGGGTCCTGCTAGATTTTCTAGTAGGGTTCTTGTGGGGTCAGCCCGCCTACAACCCAATTAAAGAGAAGGGCCCCTGCAGGGACTCCTACCGGGTGCTGCCACGCTACTGGCAGCCAGTACTTTTATCCGCTCATCATCATACGACTGTATATTACCCGAATATCACTTATAATTTCAAAAATTAAAATGTCATTTACACATTTTGGTTAATTTCAACACCAAGGACTGCTATACTCTAACAATATGACAAAAAATGTACTTAAAAATAAATAATACTTACTAATACTAAGCGGTATCGAACCTACATATCTATACATTAATCTACCACTAACAGTCGAGAACACTAACCACTGCGCTAAACCGACAAGTTGAAGCTCGATGAAAGAAACCATCCTCATACGCTACAGTTCAGAAAAGTTAAAGTACGAAATTATAAGCTTTCTTATTCTAATTATTTTTTATTATATGTACGACGTTATGTAAATGTAAAATGCACAAACTGTTAACAGGAATGTCAATAAAATAATTTCTAAATAGATAATTTAAATCGATTGAAATTTTTCTTCGCGTAATATTTTGTTTTTTTCCCGTTGCTGACTATTTTACAACTTTTTACAATGACAGGAATTTTCTTTTAATGAAAATTTAGAATTTTCAACGACGAAACTCCAAAATTTGGTCGTAAACTTTCAGCATGCTTTAATAACAAAAGTTTTCAAACTTTTATGTGAGGCTTGGTTTTGCAACATTTTACAACGTTTAATATTGACAGAAAATGTAATTTATTCTGAATATTTACAATTTTTTATAAAGATGGACCTTAGAATTTATTCTTAAAAAAAAGGGAAAACGAGTTTTTTTTAGTGGAAATGATATTTATATTTTTTAGACATTTTAGAACACACGAACCATATTTTTAAACGTAATTTTTTAATTTTTTTAATCTTCATACTGTGAAAATAGTACTGCGCCGATCATGGAGCCAGCTATTAGCCAGTACTGGGTGAACTGACGATTATCTGTACTGGTGACCAGTACCGAAGAAAATATTCATTAGTGCCCTAAATCAAATTTTCGAGAATAACGGGTTCAAATACTCATAAAAACATTATTTTTGTATACTAAAACCTTCAAGAGCCTCATAATCATACCTTAGTTAATACAAGATTTAAAGAGTTCTCTGGTCGGGGCCCCATTAGATACAGATAGGTTTGCCATACCTATACGAAGCATGGAATTCTTCACTAGAGTCTGACAGGGCACCCATCAGTTTTTTAAGACTAGATTTTTTGATAGGTGCCCCAACTAGTTTTTCCTAGTCCAAGCATTCTGATAGGGGCCCCAACCAGATTTTTCTAGACTAGATATTCTGATAGGAGCCTGATCAGAACACAACTTTAAACAGGGAAAGAGGGGGAAATTTCTGCACGGGTGATACTCCGACAATTCTAGTAACACATCTGTTTTCATTATATGGTGTGTATCCGAAGCCTCAATCTAATCAAAAATCTAAGAATTTTTGACCTCACTATGTACGGACTTTCATATTTTCAGGTGGTGGAGGGGACATTTGAATATTGTAAAAACAGTGAAGCGACTTTAAACTTCTTGTGGAGTTACACTGAGAGACCTTTGTTAGAATAAATGAAAAAAAAATTAATTGGAATTTAGTAAACTTTCGTTAAAAAATAGGGCAAACCGAGGTTTTATAACACTTATTCCTATTCCAGTAACGAAGTTTAATACTATCATACGAGTATTTAAAACACTTAGGAGACAAAGTAGTATTATAAAACCAAATATTATGAATCTCCATGTCAAGAATTAACACTATGAAAAATGTTATCCTTCTAACTGAGTTTTTGAAAAATAATTACAATAAGAAAAATAGTGAATATCATAATCTCGAAAACGTATTTTAGAAATTGTTATTGTGAATATAAAGTTCACAGAAACCTGAGGCGCATAGCAAACTATAAAATCATTATTCTTGATTTTTCATGTAGTTTCGTTTGAGAATGCTCATCGAGCGTTTCCGCCGTTTTCCATCGAGACCGATTGTGCAGAGCGGAAAATGCAACGCATCGAACACCTGCCGCGGTCTGTCAAAATTCAATTCGGCCTAATTCCACGTTATATAAAAAATCAATTTAGTAGTTGAAAATGATAAAATGTTTAAACTATCTATCCGCAAAATGTCTAAAGCAACAAATAACTCGTAAAACAGGGTTCAGATATTTTCCACACTACCCTGAATTGCTAAGAGACGCCGCTTCGCCGAGATTTTTGAAAAATATTCCGTAATGTAAGTTAGTCGTGGGGTTTAGTTTTTACAGATAAAATGTGTTAGGGTTTTACGTAAGTTAGGTTCGAATCTCGCCGCAGCGATTCCAACTTTTCATGGCGATTAAGCATGCGGTTATGTATGTCGTGAAAACATAGAGTATATAATAATAAAAATAATAACTGTGAGCGTGTTTCCGTATCTTTCACAGTTGCCATACAAAGCATATGAGAACCTCAAACGAATATATGAAAAAAAAAATCGATCCACCAAAAGCTGCAGCCTTCAGGAGCAGGAGCTAAATACACAAAATAAATACAATTGAATACGGAAAAACGCGTACAATGATTATTTTTATTATTATATATTTAATAACACTACATGCATAATCGCACGCATAGTATCAAAGTTTCATCATTTAATATAGCGTTCTTATTACAAAAAAATTGAAGAAAAAGGTTCGGCGCTTAATATGAAGCCTATTAGAAGTCTGGAAAATTTTAGATTCGCCCTTTAAATTGTTTCAAACTTGATTATACACGCGTTTTTGGTATTTAGAGCTCAATTTTCTATTAAAATTGACGTGATAGAAATATTTCGCTACTGAATTCAGAATCAAAGACCAGAAACCTACGGGAAATATGACCATCAACCACAAACACATTGCATTAAAACCAAAAACGTTTTATACTTTAATATACAGAATATCTCAGCGACGAAATATTTGTTCTATATACGGATAAAAGTTTGGAATAGCGGCCGTCATAGCGCTAGTACACAGATCCAAGCCCGGCGGTTCGTAGGTTATCTGTCTTTCTGGCTCCTCAAGTAGCGTGAAGGTAACGGAATTAGAGCAAGCGAGATGCTCGCATGTGTCTCGCTTACTCTAATTCCTTTGCATTCACGCTTCTTAAGATGCTTAAAACGGCTGTCAATTTTTCTAGGGGCAAACTAAATCTAAACGGTGGAGTTGCTGAACGCCATATTTTAAGCACATAATCTAAAGGCAATTATACCGGTCGGTTTGACAGCCGTTTGAAGCGCCTTAAGGAGCGAGAGGCTGGTTCTGCAGAGATCACACGTCCTCTGACAACTACAGGATTTAAAATTAACAGATTGCCAGTTAAAATTACACGATGATGATACTTTGGTCCGTCTCTGAGGGTCTTTGAGATTTAAAACTTAATTTGACATATTACATCTAAATAAAACGATGAATAAAACGATAAAGTTAGGCGTGGAACTATTTTGAAATCTATGGAACAAATACGAAGAAAATGGCAAATATTGAAACTTTGTAAATAAATAAAAACACCATATGTATTTCTCCTCATGCGGTTTTCAAATAAATAATCAGAACTGAATAACCCGAGTCGTTGCAATAAATAATTATTACTTCAAAAGCAGGAAACTTAAACATTTAATAATATCCTATGAAGTTATGTCAATGAAAATAAGCAAAGCAAACATGAATTTGATATGAATATGGCCTGATTTTTAGATCACGGTGCCACCTGGGTAGCGCAGCGCACCGCTCATGAAGTTTGGTGAGTAGCCGTCCCGGAGTGTATTCACAAACCGTGTCCTTGTGCTGCAGTAACACTGATTTTGGGACAGAAATTCCACCAAATAAGAGAGAATTCACACCAAGTTTGAGGGCGCGTAGCACTTCGCGAATTTGAGTCAACAGCTACAGCTGCAACTGCTACGTAAGCCGCTTACCCCTTTCTTTCACGTAGAGAAAATAAGACGACGAAATGGGACCCGTTCATTTTTCGGAACGGATAAAAATTAAGAATGGTAAAATTTCAAAATGGATTATAATACATAATGGTAAAATTAAGGAATAGCACAAAGTCGAAAAGAGGAATAAATTAGAAATTCAAAACTCAGAATGGTATTAATTCGGAAACCGAAGAAGCGGAATGGGTAAAAATTCTGAAATGTTAAAATTAGGAGGGTGAATAATTAGGAATAAGTAAATATACGTAGAGCAAAGATTGGAAAAGTAGAAAAATTCAGAATAGTAAATAAATAAAAAATAATTATTTTTTCGTGAGAAATTTGAAATAACGGATGACAGAATTTACTTAACCTGAATAATCGAAAATTTTAGGTTCTACGTACTTTTCTAGCCAATTTCCTAAATTATAATATAAAACTGTTGATTTTTGAGGTTAAGTAAATTATGTTCTCCGTCATTTTTAATTTTTTGAGCAAGTATAATTATTTTTTATTATTATATAATTTAAAAACAATTTTGAACGTACAACATAAATTTATTATGATATGATATTTAAATTTATTGTGATAAAATTTTTTTTTATATCATAAATAAACAATTATACACCTGCGAATAGGTATGTTTATTTACTATATCGAATTTGTCTACTTTTCCAATTTTTGCTCTCCGTATATTTACTTATTCCTAATTGTTCACCCTCCAAATTTTAACGTTTCTGAATTTTTACACATTCCGCTTCTTTGGTTTCCGAATAAATATACCATTCAGAGTTTTGAATTTCTGATTTATTTCTCTTCTCGACTTTTTGGTATTCCCAAGTTTTACCATTATGTATTATTACCCATTCTGAAATTTTACCTTTCTTAATTTTTATCCATTCTGAAAAATGACCGGTCCTGACGAAATATAGTACAACGGAGTTAAATTCTAAGATTAATCAAACTGTTTGAGCTGAGGTGGAAAATTTGTGTATTTGTATTTAAAGAAATTATTTGCAGGGGATGAAGCGTTTCTAAGAAAAGATTGCCTTTCATCAAGAGGTTTACCAACCTAGCCCGAACTTCATCAATTTGCTGACACTTAGAGTAAGAGTACCAGTTTCTGAAATAGTGATAATTATACACTCGAACTCCTGTATAACGATGCACTCGGGCGCCGGATACTCCTGTATAACGATGCAGAGAGGGGTCCCCACCACCGCGACGCTTTTGTAGTTGCGCGCTGTTGATCGATTGAAAATGGTCGATAGTTATCGATATCTCATGGATTCACGCGCGCTGCCAGTGGAAAAAGTGGGGATGAGGAGAAAGGAATTTCCATCGTTATGCAGGAGTGCCGCGCATCGCTGTACAGGAGTCATCGTTATAGAGGACATCGTTATTACAGGAGTTCGAGTGTACCTACACCCTAAATTTGATAAAGAATAAACTGGAATGTTAAATTATTGTTGAAATTAACGAAAACTAGAAAAAATATTAAAAATCAGTACTTAGTCCAAAAATGTTAGTGCTTCGCACTACTAACCCCAATCATTAGCACCCCCATCACCGATTATTGGTACTACACTCAGATAACCTCTTAAAATTTCTGTAAATAAATTAAAACATTGATTAAAAGCATTAAACATCTAAAAATTATAAATAATTTTTCTATTAGTAATCATAAATTTGGTATTTCATAAATTTTGAATTTGAACAAGCCAATATCTTTGAAAGCAGCTATAAAGCTTAGCCATGTCAAAGATATTAGGTCCTAGATACGGCATGGGTCAGTGGTGGGGACGACCGATATATATATCTAACTACATTTCCTT
>JAAAKG020186618.1:0-25218 GCA_010014905.2 Druon quercuslanigerum | reverse complement strand
CCACTCACGTTGTAGGTGGAAGGGCGTAGCGGCTGCCCTGTCCATCCCTTCCGTTTCGAAACCGAGCGCGCTGCTCAATTTTTGAAACGCGCGGTATTTTCTTTTTGAGCAGCAAAGTTTGAAATAAATTCTTGTACATTGAGAAAGTTCGCAAAATATAACTCAAGATGCAAAAGTATTAATCTTACAACAAAAGGTTGTCGTAGGAATGGAAATTTTACACTAAAGAAAAGCGCGAAATAAAATATAAAGAAAAATCTCAAAATTACAGAAATGCGGTAATGAAATCTTGACGGTATTTTCAAAATTAAAAATTCCAAGCAAGTAAAAATATAAAAGACACAACATATGAAGTATAACGCAAAACAATAAATCGTAGAAACAGATGTAAAATGTTATAGTTGAAATAGGGAAACTTACATATCGAGCGTGAAAACAATATAGATGGTATAAGAATATAACGTTAATAAAAACAGAATATAACGTAATTACAATGAAAAGAGGTATAATGCGCCGGCATATATAAAATCACTAAACTAATTTGTTCCCTAATCTTGCATTTGATTAATCTTTCTTAAAAAGCAAAAAGGAGAAGAAAAAAATTTTAATCAAAATTCCGTATACGAAACGTAAGTTGGCGACCGCTGGGCGCTTTCCACTTGGAGGGAAAGAGAGAGAAAAGAAAGAGAAAGAGTGAGAGTAACGACGCGGCGTGACTCATCGCACGAGCCTGGCGCGTGATGGGGAAACCTTCCATCGCAGATGCACCAGATGTGACTTTATGATGCTCTTCCGTCCAAGTGGCAGCCTTTGTTGTGCGGAGAAAGTGAGGTCGTTTGATTGCCACTCTAAAACGATTTAAGTTTGGGAAGGTTTTCCCAGCTCGAGTTTGAGCCACTCCTTAACTAAACTAGATCAAACTTCAACCAAAAGAAGTAAACATATGTTGACCAAATGGTTACATGTTTATTGTAACAAACAGAAAATTCCATAAAGTATTTGAATTTCTAACGAAGATATGTAATTTACAACAAAAAATAGGTTTATTCTTATCAAATATTAAGAGCTTAGAAACCTAGACATTTTTTCAAAAACTAAGTTAGTTTTTTTAATAAAAACCTACAAACTTAAAATGAAAAATGAAATCCACCTGCGAAAAAAACACTGGCTGGGAAATGAAATAATAAATACTGAAATGTTTGAGTTCAATAATACATTGAGATTTTATTATTATTTTTGAAAGCAAGTTATACCAATCATTTTGGTCTAACTTTGGTTATAAAATAATTTAGTGGAATAATTGAAACGCGACCTATTGGAACATCAAAGGCTTCGGCTGAGGTCAATTCCTTAACCATTCCTGTTCGCATGTTAATTTTTGCCCGGGGTTTCTTGCCTCTATAACGCATATACAATCCAGCAAAACAATTAGTAGTCTCTAATATTGCATAAACATCACCATTGGACGTGAACATAACAATCTGTTCATTCAGTGGTGGAGGCGCAAATTTAGACGTAGATGGTAATCTTATTTTAGCTGATGTCTTGGGAGGGAAAACGTATCTTCCGAATTGGAATTTCCGGTGCTTATTACTACAGGAGGTGAGCCGAATGAATTTCATTTCTGTAAGTTCATATCCATATTCATCATTAGAAGGCAGCTTGGTAGGTGGAAAAATAATCCTGTCAGGAAGGTACGCGTCAAGAGTATTTTCGTCAGAATGTGACCTGGATCTGGGCCTCTCATCAGGAGACCTGGATCTGATCCGTTCCGGAGAGGGAGACTTATGAGGGAAAAGATTTAGGGTAATGAGTTCTCTATTAGCTGAGGACGCAAAGCTCTCAACTGTAACAAGAAATAGAGGATTATTTTTCTTTTTTTAATTCTTGAGGAAAGTACACAGTAAAAAAAACCTTAAATCCCACCTAAATAGCGACGGAATTTAAGGTATGTTCAAAACGCGAGGGTGGAAAGACAGCATCAACCTAAAAAATTAAGGTCTGCACGCTTTTACATTTATTTTTTATCTTAAATCACTATCCGCCGAGACAGGCTGACTTTACGTTTGCCACAATATCATTAATTAAGTTACCTAATGAATTTAAGGCAATACTGAAAGTAAGTCAAATTGGGTTTTTAGGTTTTTTTTACTGTGCAGAATTCTCTTTTAGAAAATTTGAGGAAATTTCAAAATCCGAACTGGAGGCTCACATTCTTTAAAGCGCCCTCTAGTAACAACGCTATTTTAGATAAAAATTAAAAAGCGCATTTTTATATTGTTGAACACTTTTTTTTTAATTCAAAAATTTTAAAATCTCCCACAAGGTTATGATAACAACTTGTTGAGTTTTCTAGAAAAATCAAAAATTCAATTATCAAATCAATTTCACAGCTATGACTTTCGGTTGATACTTTATCAGGAGATGGAGCAAAAAGGCACCACAACTGATATGTAGAACACGATTTGATAGAAAATTAAATTGACAAATTCTGTATCACTGAGGTTAGGGATATAACTTAAACGTTATAAAAACGGTAAGGCTGCTGTGAAGGCCATATTTCTAACGTTTAAATCATTACAATTTTTTTTAAAATTATGCGATTTTTTTAACGATACAATAAAACAACGTGTGTTTTAATACCAATGCATGTTATGAATTGTGATAATATACATTTGCGGCAAGTGATATGCAATTTTAGGGATAAACTCGAGTGCGTAGAACGATGTACGTCATGAAAATATGTTCGGTGAAGCAGAAGGTGCTTTAACAAAAGAGAATTCGCAATCGTTAAATGACCGTTTTCGATTCTTTCACCTCTAGTTTTAAGAAGTTCATGCATGAAGACTGAACGCGTAGCGCGAGATAAACACACGCAGTTGCGCTTAAACTTGCGAGCCGCGCGCAAAGCGCGCAACGAGAATATGCCAGCAGCGGGCAGACTTTCTTTATTATTGGAAATATATCATTTGAGTTTAAATATCATCATAAAATTTAGCTGGTTCATTTTTTGTCGTCAATTTAAACGTTTTCAGCCAAAAACTTAACAAATCGGTACTTTTTCAGTTAAAAATTTAACTTTTTGGTTTTAATACTACTTTTTTCTCAATATGATTTTTTTTCGATAAAAAATTTGTTCAATTAAAAATGTGTATTTTCCGTTTCATTCATAATTGAAATTTTTAAGTAGAAATTTACCTCTCATAGATTTTTAAAATATGCTTTTACAGCTATTTTATCCAAAAAGATAAATGTTCTAAAACACATTTAAAATTGGAAAACCTAATTAAATGTTAACCTTATAATTGCATTGTGTACAAGTTGACTGCAATTATTAACAAAAAAAGAAAAAGAAAGCCGAAGAGAGCTGACGAGTTACGAATGTCTGCCGCCGCAGTCTGACATCGCGAGCATCGCCACGAAACAGCTTCTCTCACACTCGTACCGTCGAAGTAAAGGGTTCACATCAAAATCAAATAATTGGATTTGAATTCAAAAACGATCTAACTTCAAATTCTTAATAAATATTTAATTTTGCAGTTAATGAAAGAGAGGGATTTTTGACAAAATAAAATGCATATTCAACAACGAGCTTCAATTCTTAAACAGATTTTTGAGTGTTCATTCAATAAAATTGAGTTCCCAAAAAAAACTAGATATTGCAAGAAAATACAAATATTTTTGACAAAATTGTTGAACTTTTAACTAAAAACAATTAGTTTCCATTGAAAAATATAAATTTTTTATTTGAAGCTGAAGAAATTAATGCTTAAGAACAAAAAGGCGAATCGTATACCAGAAAGGTTATTAAAATTCCTAGTATGACCAAATAAAGCAATTTCTGCAGGAAACTTTTATGAAAAATTTGTTTATAAATTAAAAAGTCAATAATCCTCTAACATATGTTACTTTAAAAGTTCAATGATTGTTTAGTTTAAATGGTAGATATTCATTTAAAGAGATCGACATTTTTAGAAATGTGATATATTTAATATTTAAATTATCTTAATATTATTTTAATTTTTCTTACCACATAAAAGGAGAAAAACCGTGATTGTGAGGACAAGCGTGCTAATACGGAACTCCATAATTTTTGGAAGGTTTTCTAAACGTTAAGTGTGTGGAAAGATTGAATATACTTATCATTGCTATATATACTAGTTGCTATCAGTTAGCATTGCCAAATAACCAACAGAATTATAAAAAAAATTTTAATACATGGAGAGTACGTGA
The DNA here is from genome assembly GCA_010014905.2 of Druon quercuslanigerum. Classification (NCBI taxonomy): domain Eukaryota; kingdom Metazoa; phylum Arthropoda; class Insecta; order Hymenoptera; family Cynipidae; genus Druon; species Druon quercuslanigerum. The sequence goes on along the minus strand of JAAAKG020186618.1, from coordinate 20,985 downwards.
AAGAAGCATCACGATATCGTACAAGGTAAAACAAACAGTCAGAATCATTAACAACATTTCCTAGACTTTGTAGCTGATTTTCTAATAATATACGTAGTTTTTTTATCTGTTGTAAAAATGATTCTCGATACTCGTTTTGCGCTCAAAAAAATGTTTAGCTAACGTTTCTTTTAATTTTTGCACAGAATTTTTAAAATTTAAATTTAAACAGTCTACAACTAAAATTTAGTAATTGTGAATTCTCTTTTGTTAAAGCTCCATCGGCATTGAAGAACAAATTTTATATATTTTATTTTATCTTGCCCATTTAAAACTAAATTTGAATTTATTAATAGTGAAGTGATTTTTCACGATTAACAAATAATAATCGGCGTACTTTCGAAAAACCCTTTATAACATATTTTCTAATATATTGCATATTTGATCGGAAAATTTAATTTCTTAGTTGACACAATATTCTTTACGAACAGCACGAAAAAAGTGCATCTTATCAGCAACGTTAGACCAACAATTTTTTATGTTTTTGAGAAGAACAGTGTACGAAAAGGGAAAGGGGAAAAGGAAAATAATAAAGAGAAAAGGGAAACAGAAAAAAGAAAAAGGGGGAACGAAAAAAGGAAAAAGCGAAAAGGGAACGGATAAAGGTTGAATAGGTTGAAAAGAGAAAGACAAACAAAGAGGGGAAAGGGGGAAAGGAAAACAGAAAAGCGAAATAGGTTAAGGGAAAAGGAAACGGTAAAAAGGGGAATAAAAAAGGGGAATAAAAAAGGGGAATAAAAAAGGGGAAATTCGAAAAGGTGGAACGGAAAAATAAAAGGGAAAAGGGAAGAATAGTATCAAGAACAAGGTTAAAGTTGACGTGGAAAAGGGTAAGGGTTAGAATGGAAAGGGGAAAACAAAAGGAAAGGGGAAAATTGGAATAAGAAAAAAATGTAGAAGGGACCGGGAAAAGCATTAAAAGTAAAATGTGAAAAGGGGACGGGGTAATCAAAACAGTAAAAGGAAATGCAAGAATTAAAAAGATATGAAAATAATAAGAAAACCGAAAGGTGATAAGGGAAAAAGAAATGGAGGAAGTAAAGGGCTAAATTGGGAAAATGAAAAAATTAATAGTAGAAGGGGAAGAATAAAGACGAATGAATGAAGGGAAGGGGGAAGAGTAAAAAATAAGATGTGAAAAGGGGAAACAAAAATGGTAAAGATGATTTGGAAAGGGAAAAGAAAAATTTAAGTGGGGATCAGAAAGGGATAAAAGGGATGGGAACTGGTGAAGGAGAAATAGGAAAGCGTAAAAAGGGAAAGAGGAATGAGGAAGAGAGAAGGTGAAAACGAGAAAGGGGAACAGCTGAAAAGTAAAAAGGAGAAAGGAAAAGGGAAAGATAAGGGAGAATCAGGAAGGGGAAAGTAAAATGAGAAAGGGAAATAGTTGAAAGAAGAACTCAGAGATCAGAATCAGAAAACTTTTTTTTTCTATTTTTTAATTTTTTAATTTTGGTTAGAAATATCTGCTTGGGAAACTAAATCCTTATTTTGGGAACCTTAAGAATAACATCAAAGGCTGAGTCGTTTTGTTTATGATTTTTGGACTCTGTGAGTGCCTAAACGTAAAGATCCGTTTACAGAAAAATCCTTCGAATAAATTTTATGTTAAAATTAGATAAAGACGCTATGGTACGTTTATGTAAAGAAAGATAAAATTTCTCATGCATTATTGCAATTTTTTTTTATTTTTTCGAAAGTCAGGCTGCTTTTACTTAAATCCCATCATAAGTTCAACAATTTAAGGGCACTAGTTATTGTAGACCGATTAAAAACATATATGGAATTTATTTTTTCCTATAATATACATACCTTATTTGGAACATCATCATCAAACTTTTCACCGTTTATAAAATTCAGCAAGAAAAAGTGATGTGGCTGAGGACATTGACTACGCAGTAATTCCTTGCCATAAAATCAAAATATTATTACAGTTTGCCATGTTTTAATAAATTGCGAGTAAACGTGTGTTAAATTCCGTAAATGTTCTTCTATTTCTCATGGCCTTCTTTTAATGCATAATTATATTCAAAATAAAAAATAAATACATTGCCTGAATTGGCCAGGCATTATACATAGTCTATAGGGATTATATGTAACGTCTAGGGATTATATGTTATCATTAGGGATTATATATAATGTCTAGGGATTATATGTATATCACATTATATTATAGGGTATTGCCTGGATTATAGATACATGAGAAGTGGTTTATACTAACTTCACGCATATCTTTTTACTTTTTATATTCTCAGGACAAATATAGATGACATGTTTATATTAAAATTAATGGACCAACAAAATATTGTTAACCTCTTGTAATTTTCGGTTACAGTAACTGAAAATCCTTAAACTGTAACAGAATTTTCTAAAACATGTGACTGAAGTTTTATGGAGTTACCCTTGCTGAATGTTCGGTTATAGATTAGGAAAATTTAGAAACGGCTTCTGAAGTTTCTAACAGTTTTTATGAAAAAAATGGGGATCACATATAATAAAACAGATAAAAATTATCAAGTATTTGGATAAACGAGAATTGGTAGAAAAATAACGAGACTTTTCAAATTTCCCGGGCTATATTCGTCCGCTAAAATTTTTTTTTGCTATGTTGCTGCACTTGTCTGCATATTGTATGTACATTGGTAGCCATATTTTCTGTTTACTCAACTATCAGCTGGTAGAAAAGTTATACATGTTTTAGTACGCGCAGCGATTTTTCACTTTTGGAATAAACAATAAAGTGCAATAAAGTGCAGTATTGTTTTTAAAATATTGAAAGTTGCTTTTGGTGGCTCGGTTATGAGCCGAGCAGAAGTTTTAGAGTGGTATAATCGTTTAAAAAAAGGACGGGAAGACGTTAAAGATGACGAGTGCCCCTGGGTGGCTGAGGATGTCGGTATATCATACGACTCATGTCAATCAATTGTTACGGATGGTTTACACATTAAACGTGTGGCAGCAAAATTTGTCCCGAAACTGCTAAATTTCTACCGAAAGCAATATCGCCATGACAACGCTCAAGATATACTGAATGAAGTGAATAAATAAATAACGACATTGCTCGATAGAACCATAGCAGGTAATGAATCATTGCTTTATTGATATGACGTAGAAACCAAGGCTCAATCGTCTACCTGGAAGCATTCAATGTAATCAAGAGCGAAAAAAGCACGACAAGTTCGATCATACGTGAAGGATTTGCGTACTGTGCTTTTCAATTTCAACGGTATACTGTATTATGAGTTCTTACCTAAAGGTCAAACGGTCAATAAAGAATATTATGTGGCAGTTTTACGTCGTTTGCATAAAGCAATTGGAAGAAGCGACCAATTTTGTGGCAAAATCAGTCATGGCGACCGCACCACGATAATGTAACCTGCTCATGCCTCAATGCTTGTTCGTGAGTTTTTGTCTAAATAAAACACGGTATTGACGCCACAACTGCCGTAATCACCGGAGCTGGCCCACTGTGACTTTTTCCCATTCCCAAAAATTCATAAATCCATGAAATATCGTTTTGACGACATGGATGAGATAAAAGCATAGTCGCTGAAGCAGCTGAATGCCATATCGAAAAGAAAATTTTAAAAGTGATTTAAAGATTGGAAAACGCGCTGGCATAAGTCCGTTATATCCAAGGAAGACTAATTTGACGAAAAAAATTAATATTTACGAATAAATAAATATTATCGGCAGAAAACGAAAAGTCTCGTTTTTTTTTTTTATCACACCTTGTATGTTAAAACTTGAAAGATATCGTAATGCTTATTCCACGTAGTTTCTATAAATTGAAAAGATTTATAATTGTTTACGTTACATGAAAATGATAACTGATAGTGACTAGTATATATAGCAGCGATGAATATAATTAATCTTTCTCACTCACTACTTACGAAATCTTCCTTACCTGATGAAGATGCGTATTAACACGCTTATCCTCACATCCACGATTTTGCTGATTTCTTGTGGTAAGAGTACTACAAAATAATATTAATCCTAATGTAAATATTAAATATTGCATATTCGAACAGTCACAATTTCTTTAAATGTAATTCTATCATTCAAAAATAATCAATCATTCAAGTTTTGAAGCAACATATGTTAAAAGAAAACTGACGAATTGAACAAGGGAATTAACAGGTGTTCGTGGCAATTTGTGACATAATGGGGAGAAGTTAGTGAAGATTATGATATTATACATGCAAAAAAGCAATAAAAACATTAATTTTTTTAATTATTGTTCCGTTTGGAGCTACTAGGAAAATTTTTTCACTTCTTTAACTTAAACTTACCGTTATGCAAACACTTTCTCGAAATTTTGGTTGCAATCTTCAAAAAATATATATTTTTTATGTTTGACGACCAGTAGAGTGAAAATAATAATTTTGGTACACAATTTTACAAAAAAAATAATTTATTTTGCTCAAAACTTAATAATTTTATTGTTAAACGCAAATTAACGGGTTTTTGTTAAAAGTTTAACAATTCTGTCAAAAATTCATTGATTTTGTTGTAAGCTCTTATTTTTCGAAAAAAAGTCAATTTTCTTGAATAAAAATTGAAAAAATTGTTTTAAACTTGACAATCTTTGTTTATTGTATATATTTGGTTAGTCAAAGATCCCTCTTATTTCTTCAACTACAAATCCCTTTTAAAATAATAATATAACGGTCTTCTAAACGATTTAGCTGTTTGGTTTAAAAACTAAACTGCATTTGTAATTCAAATAGATGTAGCTTAAAAAAATAATGTAATTTTCAGAGTAATAGTTTAATCTTCCACGAAAAAACAATCTTTGAAAAAAAATTGAATTTGCAAACAACCAGTCACATTTGTAACTGAAATTGAAAAATTTTCAGCACTATGCTGAATTTTTAGCTGGAAAAGTTAATTTGCAAAAAATGGACTAGTTAAATTTTCTGCTAGAAAAATTAATTTTCATCAAAAAGTGGACCAACTTTTCATTAAAATAGATGAATTTTAATCTCAAATCGTACATTTTCAACAACAAAAAATAACACATTACATAGGCTGACAATGTTAAATCGCAATCGCTTCGACTGGAAAAGCGGCGGCATGATAAAGCTAAAAAAAGGTCCGAAGCCGAAAAACCGAAGCAATTTTGAAACCCATAAAGTTATTATTGATCTGTACCGGTGTAGGTCCATCTTTTTCAAAATTTGCTACCTTGGTTAAAATTTATTATCCTATAACGTTTAAAACATTATATATGATTATTTTACTTCCGGTCACCTTCTCCCACTTCCTGCTTTAAGGCGTAGTTACTTAAAAATTTTTACTTTTTCCCTTATACAAATTCTATCCTGAACTGTGATCAAATTTTATAAAATATTATTCTGGAACTCCTAACGAATTAAAAAAATAGTACTCCTCTTTTCCTTGTTACAGGGGTTAGTTTTGAGTCTTCACCTAATAGGCAACCAATTGACCTAAATCGTTCTCCTCCAGAGTCTCCCACTCCTGAGAAGTCCAGATCCAGGTCTCCCGCTAAGAGAGCCAGATCCAGGTCCCCTCTAGCCCTGAATCCTCCTGGCAGGATTCTTATTCCACCTACTAAGTTGCCTTCTAATGACGAGCATGGATATGAACTTGCAGAAATGGAGCTTCTTCGGCTTACTTCCTTTAATAATCAACACCAAACATTCCAATTTGGAAGATACACTTTTCCTCGAAAGACTGTAGCTAAAATAAAAATACCTTCGACGAGCAAATTTGTGCCTCCTCCAGTTAATGAACAAATTGTTATATTTACATCCGATGACAATGTCTATGCAATATTGGAGGATACTTATTATTTTGTTGGATTATATATGCGTTATGAAGGCCAGAAACCTCGGGCTACAATAAACATGCGCACCGGAAAGGTTAAGCCATTGACCGCAGACGAAGCTCATGATGTGCCAGTTGGTCTCTGGCGCCCTATTTCACTAGATTATCGTATATACAAAGTTTGATCAAAATAATACTAATAAATTGTGATTAGAAATGATAATAATAATAATAAATAATAATAATAAAATATCCAGGATTTCAGTCTTTATTATTCCATTTCCTAGCCAGTATTTTGTCATGGATGGGTTTCACGTCAGACTCACACAAAACATGCCATGAAATCATCGATTTTTTAAAAAGACAGAAACAGTAAAAAGCTTATGATTGTCGAATTCTATGGGTGCCGAAACGTAACCATCCGTTAAAAAACAAGTATAAAAAATTTGGACTATTGCATCACACTCTTGTAAATGAGAATGTAAAAATCTTTCGTGTGTAAAAAAAATTAACTTATTAATTTTTGCAGCAGGCTACTAGAAAACTCAAAGGATCATAATTTTGTTTGAAAAAGAATTTTATTTATTGATTTGTTTATTAGTTGATGTTTTGTTGGTTTTTTAATTATAAGTTTAACTTTTTGCTTGAAAATTAAACTATTTTGTTTAAAGTTGGTTTTTGAAAAATAAGATTTTTTCAAGCGCAAATTTAACTCTTTAATTTTCAATAAGAAAATCTATAAAGAGTATTTAAAACATAAAGAAAGTATATTAATAAAATGTGTAATAATAAATATGATTTTTTATTATTCAATTCTCGGATTCAAAATGATTCTTATATATTATATCTCTAAGATAGATCCATAGGTCATATAAGATCAGGGTGAAATTGTTTGATCAATTTTCAAAATGACTGTTTAGATCAGTAATTCATCAAGCAAAGGAAGAAGAATATTGAAATTAGTGTTAAATTGTTAAAAAATTTTTTTAAACTTCTAGAAAATGTACTGAGCCATGTTTTTCTGCTGCCATGATAATGAGTGCATTTTGTATCGTTTGAATAATCAAAAGTTTTAAACTGTAGAATCGCTTGTGATTTTAGAAAAAAAATTATTATTCAAATTAATTTGAGCATAATTATATAATACGCTACAATATACAATGCATCCTTATCACTATATCACAGCGCTTCCAGAAACAGTTATCTTTTAAAAAAACGCATCGTTCTCTTGGTACTTTTTCTTTGAAAAACGTGAAAAATTTTTGTACACAAACCAAAGGGATTTTTTTTCTGTAAAGAAGATTTTTAGAGACAAATTAACATCCTCTTAACCTTTAAATTAAGGGTAAATTACATTTGTGTTGAAAATTATCATTTTGACAGAAGAGGACATTTCTCTAAATGGCATTTGATTTATCATGGCATCGCCCAGTGTCAAAAGCTTACTCGTCGGAAACGTTCAGATTTTGGAATTATTTTTAAAAATCAACTTAAAAATTGCCTTCGACATTTCACTTAATGGAAAAGTGTGTTTGGTTCGCAGAAAAGAATTGCAGTTCCTCTGAGAGAAGCAATAAAATAATCCTTAAGAGGTTTCTGCAGCTTCTGACATCCTCATGGTGAAGCCTGGAATTTATTTTCATAGGCAAACTGTAGACGATTATAATTTGAATATTTGTTTTATTGAGTGTAGTGTATACAAAGTTTCTACATCAGGGCCCACCAGGCGCACCAGCTGCAAAATACCGCACGTTTGATATTCAGCTTTTATTACTTCAGAAATAATGCTCCTATATGAGTTAAAAATTAATCCTTTTAGTGAAGCATGTAATCCGTACATTTAGTTGATAATTAAGTGGTTTCAAAATGCTCGAAAGTTCGAGGAGAATCTAGTCAAGGCGAAAAGAACACTCGAGAATGTTCAATATTTTGAAGATAGTTACTAATTACTGGCGTCGCTTGATAACAAAGCTTTTACATTCCCCATAGCTTTTTCTAAAATTCATTAGTTGTCAGCAACATTTACATCAAATGTGGTGATAGTTGTTTGCATTTACTTGTATAAGATTAAATTTTGTGTTTAAGTGCGACCAGCTCTACCAGTAAAGACTCGTTATTTCCTAAATTGTGATGTTCTTGATGCGGGTTTCTTAAGTATTGACTGCCTTCCAAGCATTATTCCCTGTAGCACCTGTATCATTTGTGTCATGAGAAGCGATACCGATTTATCGCACATCGTAAAATGCAATTATTTTGTTCATCAGGTTTGTAATAATATTCCGTCCAAGAATCTTAAAGTGCTGAAAAGGGCAATGCAAATGGTACTGTGGGAAACGTTCATCCCTCTTGATGAATGGCTGCTACAGACCTGGGACTTGGGGTTCCCAAGGCAATAAAGACGGCAGTTCTACATGGTCTTGATGCTGGACTCAAACCATTGGCATATCTTTTTTTAGACATTAGTAGTTAATTAGGTGACTTTTAATGCTTTGGTTGACGCCTGAGTCATTTAAATCAAGGAGGACCTGACAGATAAAGCATTTGGGATAAGTACTCTCGAAACGACTGTAGCATCAAACGAGTCCGACATACAGATTCTACCAGAGAAACCTAAGCATCTCATGAATAGTGAACTAACTCAGGCCTTTTAACGTTGTTATATCAAGCGTAAATATCAATTTCTTGATCAGACTGCCCTTAGCAATAAGCTAAAGATACACGGTTATCTTGAGAAACCTTCGTAAAATCTCTCGGAAATTATGGGCTAGACTGTTGCTGCTCTTAATTAAATCTTCTAGTCACCCGATTACTACCTATCATAGGCGATCAGGATATTAATGTTAAAGAAGCTCTTGCTCAGTATTTTGAGCAGATATGCAAAGGGTTGCTCGAGGTGAGCAGGAACAAGAAAATCTAATATTTATAAATCTACACCGGAAAAATCTTTTGTAGAAACAAGAAAGGTTCAGGAAGAGTTATTCTCGCCCATCTTAAAAATTTTAACTTACTTTGAAAGCAATCTTAGTGTTTACAGCTGAGATTTAAACACGAATCCAAATAGATCTATGTAATAATCTATCTATTAACTCTAAGTCAAAGGTTTTTATCTGATCGTTATTCCATTGTTTCGGGTAATTGAACTCGCCACACTGACCGGCCTATCATGTACAATGACCTTAGGGTAGTAGATGATTCAGACAAATTAATTGCTTATCGGCAGTTTACTATTCCCTTCCTTTCAAGAATTTCATGACCACCCTGAAGACCTCGATAAGAATGATATAATTTACAAAGAAATGTTATCTCTAAGGTTAACAGGCTTGTTGCTAACAGAGACTTTCGACAAATCCGCGCCACTCTTCGTCCCAATCTCACCCAAAGAAGCTACATCGCAAGTTACTGTATAAATTAGAAATTAAAAAAGAGCCTTAAACTCAAAGCGTAGACTAGCTAACATGACTTACATTTCCTTTATTCAAAAAGAATCCCGTGAACTTCGTAAACTAGCACAAACTAATATTGAAGAATCACACTGCCAGTATCTCCTTCTGTTCAGACATATAGCCTAAGTCCTCTATTAAAATGATCAGACTTGCCCTTTCTGTTCTTTTTCTGAATTTGTTTGCAGATTTATAAATTTGCGATACAGAGCAGGATTTTCCTAGATAGCTGGAAAATGTCGTCCATCGGCCCACACGCCAAGATATAAAAACCTTAACCGTATATCTTCCTTCCTGTTCTATTTTGAACGCGTTTTGTAAGCCGTTTGAGAACATTGTTTATCGTCTGCTGAAAGATGTCCCAGGCACAAATAAAGAAATAGACTCTTTTCAATGTGGCTTTTGGCCTAAATATAATGCCTCAAAAACATTGCCTAATTTTACCGACGATATTAAATTAGAAATAGATAGAAAACAAGTTAAAGTGGTATACAATTTCTTGAAGGCATGCGACTCGGTATACCATCCACTTTTACATCAAAAAAGAGTTCTTTTAACTTATCTTGTTCAGATATGAAATGGTTTGAGTCTTGCCTCAGCAATATATGGGAATGGAGCAGCAATAATAAGGGTGACTTTTTCAACTCGGTAATGGTTAGAAAGAGGGTTTTCTTATACGTTTGATTTTAAGCAGTTGGTCTGTTTTTATTTTTAAAAAATCCTTCATCAAAAATAAAAAAATTTATTTTACAGAATTAATATAGAGCAGACGAGAGTGGTTGTAGACGCGAACGAAAACCTTTTTTCTGTCACGTACGCTCCACCGTAAAGGCTCCAACTGACATTTCAATGTAAAATTTTAATAGTAAATAGAGTTTCAATTACTTTGAGTATTTTCACATTTATTTTTCATATATCTAATTGACAGAAGAACTGCAAAGTGTTTCTTTGTCGTGCATTATTCAATATTTTAATATCGATATTTATTACATTGTGTGTATAATGTAGACAAATTTTAGCTTATACTTTTTGTTGTTTAACAATCTATTACAATAATGCAAAAGGTAAAAAGGTAAAGGAGAGAACTAAAATATAAATAAAAAACCTAAATCCTATTCAGTTTCAATAAATTTAGATATGTTTCACTACATATTATAGCTATTAATTATAATATTCGAAAGTAAATTTGAGCCAACTATTTTTATATGCTTAAGTTTAAGAATTAACTTGAGGACTTTAAACTGATGTTTAACATCGGATATTAATTGTTGTTAACAAAAAATGAAAATTTTATTCTTTATCACTACCTGAAAGCGAAAACTCGTCTTTTAGACTGCGATACTGTCTCACTAGTAATTGACTGCCTCGGAAATGAATAACTATTTTCGATACAATTGTGTTCTCTGCATTCATCGACTGAACTTTTTAAGGAAATGTGTCATCAAAGGAAATAAGAATTCTAATTCTTGACACGATTTTAGTCACTTTTAAAAATACTTGAAATTCTTACCTTAAAATATAAACTTAATTTTCTTGGAACTAAATCTCGGGGACAGATCATCAGTTTATTTTTTAAATCAGTATTTTAGATCTTATCACTATCTTAATTCATTTTTTTAACATGATCTTATTCGGAAAATATTCGTACACAACTGGAAGTTTTTTCGTATTCAAACCATTTTTTACGGATAGCGATTTAACAATGCACTTTCGAAATCTTAATACCCTACAACTTCAACAACAGCTTACAAAAATTCGTAGATTTTATCGTACGTTTTCTGTGAGACGATCGTAAAATTCAGCTGCTACAAAAGACTGGCTGGAATTATTATTATCTCTGATCGCAAGATATTTATATTATTTTAATTCCACTTTGGATATAGAATAACATTGCGAAATAGAGCGTATGCGACCTACTGGAACTTTAGAAGCTTCTGCTGCTATCAATGACCTAACCACTCCGGTTTGCATGTTTATAATCGCCCGGGGTTTCTTGCCTTTATAATACATATACAATCCTCTTAAAGCAGTTGTAGTCTCCAATATTGCGTAGACGTCACCATCGAATGTGAATAGCACAATTTGTTCATTGAGTGGCGCAGCCACAAATTTACTCGTAGATGGTACTTTTATCTTAACTAAAGTATTGCGAGGAAAAGTGTATCTTCGAAATTGGAATATCCGGTGCCGATATCCTTTAAAATAGAGCCGAATAAATTCCATTTCAGCAAGTTCATATCCACGCCCGTTATTAGAAGGCAGCCTGGTAGGTGGAGCGATGATTCTGTCAGGTTGATTTGACCCGGCAAGAGGATTTTCGGCTGGAGGATTTTCGACAGCGAGAGACCTGGATATGGACCTATCAGGAGAAGTCCTGGATCTGGGCCCCTCAGAAGGAGACCTGGACCTGAACCAATCAGTAGGGGGAGACGTTTGAGGAGAACGATTTAGATCAATGTGTACCCTATTAGGTAAAGATGCGAAATTCACCCCTGTAACAAGAAATAGGAGATTTGCTCCGTGAGGAAACCCAGAATGCTATTTCGGAAAATTTGACCAAATTTCAGAGTAAAGCACATAACAAGAAATAAAATTTGTATCCTGGAATAGGTAATAATTTCCGAGTTCTGGCAATTCAAATGTTTTGCCATGATCCGAATTAAAGTCCCACATTCGATAACGCGCCCTCTAGTAACTACTCCAGGAAGCAGAGGGTTCAAAGAGACAATCGGAAATAACATTTCGATATTACATAATGTCTCGAACCTTATCTGATGATAAATTTGAACAAAATTGGAAAATATTTCAAAAGATAAAAAACAGTAATTATACAGTACATTAATAAGTTTGAAGGATTCCAAATTGCTTTCATATTTCTGGCCTCAGTCCTCTGCTTATAAGAATCTTACCCTTCGTTCCCTTCTTCTACTCTCTATACTCAATTTGAACTCTGATACTATATTTTCCGTTTTTAATTCATCACGTTTGTTTAAAATTCCTACCGTTTGGTTGAGAATTTAAGGGCATCATCTGATGTATAGGTGAACCAAAAATGATGAACCTCTGATTTTCTTCACAATTTTTCAAAGAACGTCGGATTTTTTTCGTTTAGTAGTTTCTTTGGTAGTTACGAGACTGGTTGTTTTATCTATTAGGTTTTTGGGTTTTATTAATTTTTGTTAAGGTTTATAATGCTCGACATTTTGGGTTTTGAAGTAGTGATGATTGTAAATAGACCTTATAATGCAATAGTTTTGATAAAATCGCAACTATTTTTATTTCACAATGCTTTGATTTTAATGTAAAGTTGTTGCACTATTGGTTAAAAATTAATTTTTTGATCTAGTAATGCAACCAGTCCTTTTTTTGTCCGAAATAAACCAATTTTTAATAAAAAATTGTACAAGCTGGTTAAAAACTGTGTTTAAGAGTTAAAAATGTAACAAATTGTTTTAAAATTCAACTTATTTCCTTATTTTTTGAATTACTGGTATTTTAAATGGAAAGTTAATTTTTTACAGTTGAATCTTAAACTGTTAATTTGAGATTTACATTATTTTCCTAAAAATAAATCCTTTTAAATTAGCCTTCCAATTATTATTTTTACAGAAATTTTTGATTTTTATTCCAAAAGGAGAGATCTTTTGTCCACGAAGATAAAGAAGAAGGCATGTTCTAGAAGACATGCCTATTCCGCAAAAATCAAAGTTTAAGCTAATAGTGGACTTCTGTAAAAGAATAGCAAATTCTTATCCCAATATGCATATGAATTTTAAAAATAAAATAAAAAAAACGAATAATTAAATTTAGATTTGATGCAGATAAAACTTCAACTATAAATGAAATAGGTAATTCTGCTGTTGAAGAAAATTTGTTTAAACAGAAAAACAAAACAAGAATTGTTAAAAATTTATGCTGGAGAAATTTATTTTCAAGAAAAACAAAACAATTTTTGAATTCATGGTAGAAATTTTGATCAACGGATAAACTACGATACCTTGAAATTTCTGAAAAACAGGAGTACGCAGAATCAAGTTTTAGATATTTGTTTAATGTTATATTCATAAAAAAAACTTTCGCTCCCCCTCCGGCACATACGTTTTAAATGACCCCATTTTTCAAACAAAATTGTTTATTTATCATCCTCACTCTACTAGTGGTAAAACCTCAAAAAGAGTTTTTTTTGAAGGTTTCACAAAAAACTTTTAAAAAATGTTTGAATTAAGGCAAGTGTCAGTCGGAGAAGAGATAAAATTCTTTTAGTAGGGCCAACTGTGGCAATTTTTACAATGGAACTTTTAACGAAAAATAGTTGCACTTTCTTATTGGGTTCTATTATTACAGTTCACTTTTAGCCAGGAAAAAGAGAATAAGGGAAAAGTATACGTTTCCTAAAAATGCAGCCATACATGCTACTTTAAAGCAACATATGTTACTGTAAGTGTTGAATAGTCCCACTTTTAAATGTTAGCTTTTAATTTAGAAAATTTGTTTGAATATGTAATATTTCATATTTACTTTATGATTTATATTATGATGATTACTCTTACCACAAACAAGCAGAAAAACCGCAAATGTAAGGATGAGCGTGCTTTTAAGGATCTTCATCATATTAGGAAAAATTCCTAAATGATGGATAAAAAACATTAAATATATATACCACTGCTATATATACTAGTTACTATCACTTATCATTAGCCACAAAAAAATTTCCATTATGTCGAGAATACGTCGAAGAAGTATTAAGATATCTTTTAAAGTTGCAAGCACTTTTAAGATCTTCAACAAACTTTAATAAGCCTTGTACGCTGTTTTTCTGTTAATAAAATATTTAAGTCCATTATCTCTTTTAAAAATTATTATCAGTAAAATTGGCGGCGCAATACAAATTCTGATTGCGTAATAATTGTTGTCACTTTTATTAAATGTGATCTCACTTTTTTACTTGCTATGAATTAGACCCAGAATCTATTAGAATCCACAACAAAATGAATGATATTTACTGGTGATATTTAGATGTTCCACACAAGATGTTCTTCAATCAAGCACTTCAACTTCAACTAAAAAGTAGGAAAATGTTCACCAAATGGTTACATGTTTAGTCAAACAAACAAAAAATTGCACAAGCTACTTAAATTACTAAGAATGTTCACAAAAAAATAGTTAAATTTCCTTATTGGTTACCACAAGTTCAGTTTGCGTTAAAGTGCTAAGATTTATTTCTCGGTGCTGAGAGTGCCTAGATTTCCAAAACTCGTCTTGATTATGACACACCGGGAGAAATCAGACTCGGTTAATCTGGTCAGCGTTCGGATGGTGCCGGCCGTTAGTTCGACTTACCAAGCCAACGCGTGATTCACAAACCTGCGAATGTTTCGTGGTGTGAATAATACACAGATAGATTTTTGATAGAGCCGCTTACGCAACACGCTATATTACTGCGCCAGTCACACAGCGAACAGCGCCACTTTTGTTTAGTGGAACGGCTCCACTGATTTCGGAGAACTATTACCCCGAACAGACCGAAACTTTTAACTGACACGATAGTAGAGGTGTTCTGCAGATGCATCGCTAGCAGTACAGCCCCGCGCTTGCGCAGTTCAGACAAATATAGCACTTACGGTTCAGAGCGACTGATATGCGGAAGTTTGGAGTAACCAGTGCCCCGAATCTCGAGCAGGCGCCATACAAAATCGAAGTGCAGTAACTCTTTAACTGCTAGCGCATCAAAGATTTCGCCTGAGATTTTAAGCGCATCAATCGGAGATTTTTTAGTGACTAGTCCTTCGTATTTGAATTTGCGGCTAAATAGCACTGTTTAAATATTCTGAATTTTCCAGGCCTATTGTTTGACAGGTATGAAACCTTGAAAAGTTTTTAAGGTTTTATGAAACCTTAAATGAAAAAATAAGTCAACAAAGTTTTAAAATATATTCATGATTTTATTGGTTATTCATATCATTGTGATGCAACTTTGAATATCAAATAACATACCGAAATAGGGCGTACGAGACCCACTGGAACTTCATTAGCTTCATCTAAGGTCAATATCTCAACCCTCTCGGTTCTCATGTTTATTCTCACCCGTGGTTTAGCGCTTTGATAACTCATATACAATCCAGCAAAAGTTGTGGCAGTATCCAATATTGCATAGACGTCACCATTCGATGTAAATATAACAATTTGTTCATTAAGTGGTGCAGGAACATATCTAGTCGTTGAAGGTATTTTTACTTTAACAGATGTATTCCGAGGAAAAGTGTATCTACCAAATTTAAATTCTCGGGCCTTATTCGCTCTAGCATAAATTCGAATAAATTCCATTTGTTCAAGTTCATAACCACGCCCATTCTTAGAAGGCAGTCTGGTTGGTGGAACAATGACCCTGTTAGGTGGATACGCGGCAAGAGGATTCTCGGAAGGCGGATTTTCGACAGGTTCAGACCTGGGTATGGGCCTCTCAGGAGACCTGAATCTGGCCCTTTCACGAGGAGACCTGGATCTATACCTATCAGGAGAGGGAGACGCTGGAGGAGAACGATTTAGGTCAAAGAGTTCTCTTTTAGGTGAGGACTCGAAACTCACCCCTGTAACAAAAAATAGAAGATAAAAATAATGAGTCACGTAATCGGAAATATAATTTTTGTCATGGAATAAGTAATATTTTCCAAGGAATTATTCAAACATAAAATTTTTGAATTTCAAGGTGAAGAAATGGTTGTTTAACAGACAAACCCAATAGGCGCACTTCAAATCAAAAGAGATGAAGTTTTTACCAAAAATCGACTGTCTCATTATTTTCTGATAAATCACTTTGCATTTAAGCAAAAGAACTACGAACTATCTACTTATATCGATCATAAACTTTTAGAACGTTTCTGAAAGTCTACTATATAGTAGCCATTTTTTCTTTTCCTTTTCAATTCTTGACATCGTATTTGTAATCAATGAGCTCAAAAACCTTAATATACCAATTTTGAAAAAACCAAAAGTTTATATAGCATACTTTCCTACCATACTGTATCCACCATTTTATTTTTAGAATTTTTGACATTGTATTCGTAATCTGCTACCGCAAAAACTTCCTCACACCAATTAATTTTCAAATCTACAATTTAGTTAAAATGCTCGTCCGCCATGTTAGTTATTTTACGAACATTCTATAATTTTTACAACACTTTTCTAAATTTTGACCACTGCAGCTATTCAGGAAGCAAAACGCGAACAACGGAGAAGTATACGTTTCCTAAAAATGTATTGTGAAGTCTACCTTTAGATGCTTCACGTGTGACATATAATCAATAATTTTCATGTTTTCATCTATTAAAAAATATATATATATATTTTTATTTTCTATGTGAGGTATTATAATGTGCGTTAAGCCTTGTTCCTGCGTCTCAAATTTTCACGTATACGTGTGACCCCCTCTACCATCACCCTTTAAGTGTGCTTCTAACATATGGTACTTTAAAAGTTCAATCATAAATTATTTTGAATTTTAGCTTTACATTTATAAAATTGTAGTTCTTGCAATATGTAATATTTCATACATATCTTATGATCATTTATATTATGTTGATTACTCTTACCACAAAAAAGCAGGAAAACTGCGGTTGTAAGGGTGAGCATGCTGAGACGGATCTTCATCATATTAGGAATATTTCCTAAATTCTGGTTAAAAAAGATTACAGGTATTCAGCATTGCCAAATATACCAGTCACTATCAGTTAGAATCAGCTACGAAACCTTTATAAATATAAGAAATTTCAATATGTGGCGTCTACGTGAAAAAAGTATTACGATATCTTTTAAGGTTCCACGAACTTTTAATATTGTCAACAAGATTTAAGAGGCCTTTTATGCCGTTGCTTTATTAATAGAACATGTAGGTTCCTAAACTCATGTAACAATTATTATCAGTACGGTCAAGTGCGCAGTAAAAATTTTGAAGACGTAATAGTTTTTATCAGTTTTGATATATGTGATTCTAACTTTTTTTAAAGTTGTATGCTTACCGCTCAGGAATCTATTAGAATCCACACTAAAAATTTATAATTTATTATATAGTGATATTTAGTTGTTCCAAAATAAAATATGATTAAATTACCCAAACCTTTACGAATGTTGCTGAAATTAGCATGAAGTTCTCAACTGTAAAGACTAGAATCAAAAAAATCAAGGTTTAATGCGGACAAATGCCTAAATAAAGTATTTTTTTATGAAATTTGTATAAAAAATAATATGATTAATCCACAAATTATGAATTTTGCTAAAATTATCACAAAGTTCCTAATTTAGAAAACTGACATCGAAAAAAAACTTTTCAATCGCAAAATGCCTGATTGCTGAATTTTCACATTAAATTTGTTTGAATATAAACAATTATATTCTTAAGAGAAATTTAAAAAATATATAATATTGTTTCCATTTAACTTTCTTTCAAAATAACTTCAAAAACTTTTTTTTTTTTGAAACCAGATAATAAATGCACATGCCACTATTTCGAAATCCCTTTCGGGGTATAGCACATTTTTAAATTGCATTTTTAAAACTTCAAAATTGAATCATTTTCGGCCGTTTTTAAGTTTTTAGTGTTTCATGGATTTGGTCATTTTTGTGCACCCCGTTTCAACAGCCTCAATGAAGAATAAAATATTTGAGTATTTGCAACTCTTAAAATGAAGAAAAAAAAACGAAGTTTTAATATAAGCCGATGATTTTATTAAATGTCTGAAATCCTTGAGATCAATGATACATTTACAGTTTATTGTAATTACTTCATATAAAGTTTCACACAAAAAATATGGGTTTATTTATCCAAGAAATATTGTCTCAATACAATTCAGAAATACTTAAGTTCAGTTATATTATCGTAGAGTGCACGCTAGCAACTATCTAGAAAATTATATTTGCTACGCAAAGTACAAATTGTCCAGGATTTCCACCAACTCGTGATATTCTGCATTTGCAGAAAATAGGTTGAATGTATCTCAACTTGTTCGTCAGAGTACAACTTTCAGCTTGTTTTTGATACAAACACTTTTGCTCTTTGAGAAGTTGGATTTGCCTGGAGTCCAAGTTGAACAGACAAACACTTTAGATAACTCTAGCAAAAGTTGATGAATCAATCTCTACCTTGTATTTATGTTAGATCACTCGATCAGTCGTCGATTAAAAAGACAAGAAAAAAATAAAATAAAATAAATGTTATACCTTTCGGTCATTAGTTTGTACCCTCTGCTCTAAATATTTTATTATAGTCAAAATCTTTACAGGAAATTCATGCCAAATATTTTACGTCCGAAAAAAAATTAATGATTTAGTATTTATCGTATTTATTTATAGTATTTATAGTATTTATAGTATTTATTTATATTAACGTCACTCATGTGACGTTAACAAACATGATTAAACAAAAATTTATAAAAATTGTTAAAAAACATATTGCCAGGTTGGAAAGATTTTAAATACACAATCGGTCGCCAACCGGGCTCTCCCGAGTTAATCTTACATTTAAAATATCTTAGATTGAAATGATATGAAAAACTGACTGAAACACTCAAAACTTACCAACGGCCGACGATGAGATTTTGAAGTTTAAGAAATGCAATTTAAAAATTCGAGATGGTGGTATGTGCACTTATAATTTGTTTTTTAAAAAATTCTGGTAACTACTATAAAGAGAGTAAAGTGTCGCAGCAACACACACTGGAAACAAAATAACTTTTTTGGTTAAAAATAACGCACAGCCCTCAAACATTGAACAATTAAAACAAACAAAATTTGAGAAAAAACTAATGAGATTTCTAAAAGGGTTGTAGAGCCTGGTTTTTAAATTAGTTATTTATTTTTTTACAAATAAACAAATATGGCGAAAAAATGGCAATTTTTTCTATTTGACGCTGCCGCTTCTCGTCAATAATAGGAAAATGTTTTTAATCGTCTGAGGTGCGTATACTAACATTATTTAAAGATGTTACAATATTACACAATAACCAAAAATGGTTTACGAATTATTTGTTGAAAAAATGTTTTCTACTTAAAACTGCTGGCACTTATAGCCAAGCCTTACTTTATGGCACTGCCAAAAATGCACTTTCGGTAAAAGTCGCATCTGGTTTGGCGGGACTTTTAAATTAGAATAAAAATTCCAACTTGTGTTTTTTTGTAATTGTTTATTAACATATTTTACTTAATTAATAATTTTTCAAATAAAAAAAATTAATAATTAAATTATTTCCATATCTCGTGATTAGCATTGTAGAACCTTTTCTCGCTTTATAAAACACTTATATTACTAAATGTATGCATACAATAGTTTGTTAAAATTAGGATGATGATTTGAAAATGACTGCTAATATCTTCAAATTTTTCTATTTTCAATCGTTAATTAAAATTTTTTTGCACGATATTCCAATAATAATTTTCTCTCTAGTTATAGCAATTTTTTAAGGTTTGAGAGTGTTTCTTTTTGAGAGCGTTTTAGATTTTGAGAATATGTGAATTATTAGTACAATATTCACCTTAATAATACGATTTTACGTAACGCGCCATTTCCCTAAATAATTGAAAAAATAAAAACACAAGTTACTTTTTTTATTCTGCTTTGAAATTACCGCCAAGTCACATTCGACTTTTACCAAAAGTATTTTTTTGGTACTACGATTAAATACGACTGAGCTTTCAGCGCTAACGGTTACTCTATTTTTTTGCAGTAACAGTATTTTCTTTGAAAAATCAGATAGTAAGCGCACATTTGGCCACATCCATCAAAACTCCTTTCGCGGTCTAGAAAATTTTCAAATTGCATTTATAAAACTTCAAAATCGAATTATCGTCGACTACACAGTGGAAAAAGAAGTTTTTCTTTGTTCATAAACCTAATATCTCAAGATTGGCTGAACGGAATTGAATAAAAGTTAGAACGAAAATAGTTTAGGTCATATCTAATAAGGAAAAAATACTCAAGATCCGAATATATTTTTCCAAGTCCGAAAAATGCATGGGAAATTGGCTTCTTTTTATATTTTATAAATAAACTGACTTAAACTTTTAGAAACAATGATAAATTTTGCTGTAATAACCTAAATTTTTATTGTTTAAATCCAGGGAAATAAAAATTCGGAGGTGCCAACTGCCATTTGGATTTTAGTTTGGGCGATTTAAATGAAGAAATTTAAGTGTAAATATAAAAAAATTTATTATTAATTTTAAAAGTTTGCAGTAAAAAATTTTATTAATTTTCAAAACAAAACCTCTATTTCCCTAAACTAATATGTATTTGAAAAGCATTAAAAATACTTTAAAATAAGAAAATTTGAACATTGTTTCTTGAAAATTAATTTTCTCTCTGACAAATTCAAGTATTTTATAGACATTTTTTTTAACTAAACATATAACCATTTGCTAAAAATTGTAATCAAAATATAACCATTTGATGTACATAATATTACTTTTTTTGAAGTTAAACCATTTGGTTGCATATTATTCTATTTTAGTTGCGCATTAACGCATGTTCAAGAAATTTTTCTTTCTAGGTCAATTCGACTGTTTTCTATTCAATATTTGAATATTTTTGTAGTTTAGAATGAAAACCATTACATTTTTTCAAATTTTAATTTTTTTGATTGAAAAACACACTTTTTTTGGATTAAAAATTAGTTTTTTAACTAAAATTAGTATTGTTCTATTATAGATACATCAGGCAAGCTGAATT